>JABUQX010125640.1:0-18491 GCA_015478945.1 Trachelipus rathkii
TGTTGCTTCGTTCGATTTCAGAGTGCTAACCGTTTCGCGGTATCGTGAAACGCTTTCGCGTTTTCGTGCGCCGCTTTATATATATATATATATATAACTATATATATATATATATATATATATATATATATATATATATATATATATATATTCTTTTTCAATTGAATCAATTCAAGCCTTTGTTATATTTTTTTTACAATCAAAAGAAAAATAATAGTATTTACCCACATAACGCTCCAACTCCGACTATAGTTTCTGCACTATTTGAGAATTGTGTAGTACTTTCTGGCAATAATATCCAAATTACAAAAATATTTTTGAAAGGGCCAGATTCCAGTTCCGTTCATACTCAGCTGGCTCCAGTCCGACGCTGGATCCGACGGAGTTTCTGCTATTTGAAAATTGTTGTCGTCTGGCAATAAACTTTCAAACAAAAAAATATTTATAGGAGCAAAATTATACCCAGAATCCGGCTCGTTTCTGACTCCGGATCCGGATCCAACTAACGTTTCTGCACTATTTGAACATTGTTCAGCACGTCTTCCGGCAATAAATTTTTCATCTAAAAAATATATTTTGGAAAAATTTATAAACAGGATCCGGCTCTAACTCCGGCTCCGGTTCCGACTCCGGATCCGGATCCGACTAAGGTTTTTGAACTATTTGAAAATTAGTCAGCAAGTCTTTTGGCAATACATTTTTCAACTAAAAATATTTCTTGAAAAATATTTATAAGCAAGATCAGCTCGGATCCCGACTCGGATCCTGCTCGAATCGGATCCATCAAAGGTTCACCACTATTTGAAAATTGTTCAGCACATCTTCTTTCAATAAATTTTCTCCTAAAAAAATATTTCTTAAAAAAAATTCATACCCAGGACCCGGCTCCGGGTTCTGCTCCGGATCCGGTTCAGGATCCGACTAAGGTTTCTGTACTAATTGAAAATTGTTCAACACGTCTTCTGGCAATACTTTTTCATAAAAGATATTTTTTTGAAAGAAATTAATACCCAGGATCTGGCTCCGGCTCCGGCTCGACACCGGCTCCGACACCGGCTCCGAGTTCGGCTTCGGCTTCGGATCTGACTAAGGTTTCTTCGCTATTTGAAAAATTATTCAGCACTTCTTCTGTCAATAAATTTTCACAAAAAAAATATTTTCGAAAATAATCATACTCCGGCTCCGAACTTTGACTCCGCTCCGACTCCGAATCCGGATCCGATTAAGGGTTCTGCACTATTTGAAAATTGTTCAGCAAGTCTTCTGGAATAAATTATTCATCTAAGAAAATTATCTCTTGAAAAAATTATACCAATGCTCCTGCTCCGGCTGTGATCCGGATCCGGACCAACTAGGTTTCTGCACTATTTGAATTTTGTTCAGTACGTTTCTGGCATTAAATTTTTCCACCCTAAAAAATATTTCTTGAGAAAAAAATTCGGTACCAGGCTCTTTGCTCTGACTCCATCCTCCGGCTCTACTCCAGCTCCGACTTTCACTTTCGGCTCCGGATCTGACTAAGGTTTCTGAACTTTTTGAAAATTATTCAGTACGTCTTCTGGCAATAAAGTTTACACCTAAAAATATTTTTTGACAAAAAAATCATACCCAGGCTCCGGCTCCGGCTCCGGCTCCGGCACCGGCTCCGGCTCCGGCTCCGATGGCTCCGGCTCCGCCTAAGGTTTCTGAACTATTTGAAAATTGTTCAGCGCGTCTTCTATCAATAAAATTTTCACCTAAAAAATATTTTTCGTCGAAAAAATCATACTCAGGCTCCGACTCCATCTCTGACTTTGAATCCGACTCCGGCTCCGACTCAAATCGGATCCGATTATATTTGAAAATTGTTCACCAAGTCTTCTGGCAATAAATTTTTCATCTAAGGATTTTCTTAAAAATTTATACCCAGCATCAAGTCTCAAGATCTGGTTGGATCTGGATCCGGACGGATCTGGATCGGACCTGACTAAGGTTTCTGCACTATTTAAAAAATTGTTCAGTCCGTCTTCTGGCATTAAATTTTTCACCTAAAAAATATTTTTGAAAAAATTTATGCCCAGGTTCCAACTCCAGCTCAGCTCCGGCTCAACTCCGGCTCCGACTAACCTTCGGCTCCGGATCTGACTAAGGTTTCTGCATATTTGAAAATTGTTTAGCGACTTCTGGCAATAAATTTTTCATCTAAAAAAAAATATATTCTTCTGAAAAAATTTATACTATTGTACCGGCTCTGACTCTGGCTAAGACCGACTCTGGCTCCGACTCCGGATCGGATCCGACTAAGGTTTCTACACTATTTGAAACCTATTCAGCACGTCTTCTGGCAACAAATTTTCATCTAAAAAATCTTTTCTTAAAAAAACATGCCAGAATCCGGCTCTCGAATCGGCTCCCGCTCAGGATCCGGATCCAACTAAAATTTCTGCACTATTTGAAAATTGCTCAGCACTTCTTCTGGCAATAAATTTTTCACCTAAAAAAATTTTCGAGAAAAGAATCTAACCACGGCGCAAGCTCTGACTTCGGCTTACTGACTCCGGCTCCGACTCGGAATCCGGATCCAAGGATTCTGTGCTATTTGAAAATTGTTCAGTACGTCTTCTGGCATTAAATTTATCACGCTAAAAAATATTTTGAAAAAAAAATCATCCAGGCTCCAGCTCCGGCTCCGGCTCGGCTCCGGCCCCAGCTCCGGCTCCGGCTCCGGCTCCGACTCAAACTTCACCTTCGGTGGATCCGACTAGGTTTCTGTACTATTTGAAAATTGTTCAGTACGTCTTCTGGCACTAAATTTTTTTTAAATATATTTTTAGAAAAAAATCATACCCAGCTCCGGCTCCTGCTCCAGCTTCGGCTTCGGCTCCAGCTCCAACGCTTCCGCTTCAGCTCCGGATCCGAATAAGGTATACTATTTGTAAATTGTTCAGCAGATGTTCTAAAAAATATTCTTTTGAAAAAAAATCATCGACTCCGGCTCGGCTCCGGCTCCGGCTCCGGCTCCGGCTCCGTCTCCGGCTCCGGCTCGGTTCTGGCTCCATTTATTTGACTGAGTAAAATCGAGAATGAGCTAGAGGTTGAGAATATGGAAAAAAATTAGATTTTCTATAATTATAAATAAAACATTTTTTGATCCTAAACCTGGAATTGTAATTTTGACTGCAATAGAAATTTTTTAGTTCGACACCTCTCTAAATAAATTTCTGTATCTAAAAAACTATTTAGAATTTTTAAAAAATAATTACACCATGATGTTCAGGAGGAATTTTTCTACTAATTTAGATAATAAAAAAGTGAAGAAAATTTTTTAATTAAGCAAGGATAAAGTCTCCCCTTAACGCATTATTCATGCTATTATAGTAAGAACTTAGATATAACATTGTTGAGGAATCGCTTTTCTCAATTATTTTATTATTTTTATCATTTTTATAATAAAATACTAAATTTTGATTTTTATGTATATATAATGCAAGGGAATAATATTATTATTATTAATTTAATAATAATAATAATTTTTTTAGGTAGTAAATTATTTTGTATAATTATAAGCAATTAAAAAATAAATTTGTAATAATATTTAATATTTTAATATTAATTTACGGCTAATCATGAAAGAACCAAAAGATATAAAAGAGCGAACTTTATATATATATATATATATATATATATATATATATATATATTTATATATATATATATATATATATATATATATATATATATATATATATATATATATATATATATATATATATATATATATATATATATATATATATATATATATATATATATTAGTTCATTCTCCGTTTGCCGCTTTTTATATCTGGACTCTTTGGTGTGTATTACTTAAGTTTTAGGAAGGATAAAAGTAAAGGATTATTATTCATATTTCGTTTTGCCTATTATCCTAGTATAACTTTGGAATTTACTAATGGATTGCGAGAAGAAGAAAAGTATTAAGCAGCTGAAAGAAGACTTTGTATACTCTTGAGGAACAATGGGAAATTCAGGAAAGAGACTTAAAGGAGAGTGTAAAGAAGTCCCAATACAACGACTTAAACGACTCAATGGGAAATCGGGAGGACGGAAGAATTCCTTCAAAAGAAATCAAGCCATCCTACGACCTGGGAAGTGTCACAGTGCTAAGACAAGGAGGTACAAGGATCGAATTTATGTGAAATAAATTGGGGGACTGACCGGGATAAATTTTACTAAATAGATAAATATATATCTATCGTAAAGAATTAGTATCAAAATTTCTGATAAGAAAACTTTGGTTGGAGGCTTGTTATAAATTTACCGTTCTGAGTGTAAACCGCTGTAAAGGACTTTGAAACCTTACACGATAGAAATGGACCATGACGCGATGCTTAAGTTATGCCAGGAGTTGGAATTAAAGTGCAAAGAAGCCAAGGATTTTTTTTAGCAGAGGAAAGATCTGCCAAGGCTGCAAGAAGAAAAGATGAAAGAGAAGCTATCGAAAAGAGAGCTTAGAGGAAACCCTCCAAAAAGAAAAAGAACGAGAAGCTATTTAAAAGAGAATGTGGAAGAGGGAGTGAAAATGACAGATGATGAAAGTGGGAGGCAAGAAAAAGGATGATAGACGAAAAAGCAAGAAGGAATAAGATGGCAATAACACGAAGTTTGGAAGAATTAAAACACTCCAGAAAGGGTGAAATATAGAGATGAGCGAGTAGAAGTGTAAGGTATGATAAGTATATATTTTATTCTCTTTAAGTTTGGGTTCCCAAAATTTGTGTGTGGGAGATGTATAAAAAATTGTGGAATTCAGACAAATTGAAGACATATTTTTATAGTAAAAGTTGATGTGCAGTTACTACTCATATTTACGATGTAGAATTATGTTTAAATCCGCAAGTTATGCGGAATAATCCCAAAACCTCCACACGACTATAAAAAGAAGTATTGAGTCACGTGTTTAGTAAAGAAACTATGGAGATATACTCCAAGCTTCTTTTGAAAAATAAATTAAAATAGATATGTACTTCTTCAAATTTGGGTCATTGTGCTAAGCAGCTTTGCATTAAGAATGCTTGAACAATGAACCAAGGATGTATGAAGGTATAAGACTAATGTGCTAAGTTCGACCGTAACTAACCTACCTAAACTACTAAAACTAACTTTAAAATAAAATTTATTTTCTCCATACCTAGAACATTTATTTATGTTCATAAAGTGTTTAATGATATTTTTTTTTTTATCTGATATCCCGTTCCGTGTCTCCGTTAAGTAAATTTGATTCACATATATAATTATATATATTATAGCTATATATAGGTAATAATATATTAAAATAATAATATAAAAAAACACATATAAAATATGCAGAAATAAAATCATCTAATAAAAAAAAAAATAGAAATAAAATATTTTAAATATTATATTTAATTTTATATAT
Organism: Trachelipus rathkii; assembly: GCA_015478945.1. Lineage (NCBI taxonomy): Eukaryota > Metazoa > Arthropoda > Malacostraca > Isopoda > Trachelipodidae > Trachelipus > Trachelipus rathkii. Next base: position 5,420 of record JABUQX010125640.1, read on the forward strand.
ATAATATAAAAATTAATCATGAATTAAAAATTTATAAAAAATACAAAAAGTAAATATTAAGTATTTAACATTCGAGATGCAAATTTATTAAGCACATACGAAAACTTATGGATTATGCAAAGACTTGCCAATACAAAAATTATAACTTAAATATTAAACTTAAAATTTTTTATTAATAAATAATTTAATAAGAAACAATATCCTATAAATATTTATTCGAAAATATTTCAAAGAATATGGAGTTTACCATAATATATATATAAAGGGTAGAGATATATGATAAAAGTATAATATATATATATAAATTAATATGTAATATATTAATAGAAATATAATAGAAGTAGTTATATTTGTAATATGAAAGTATAGTATATAAGTTAAATGAGGGATATAATATTGGGAATAATGGAAATGTATAGATGTAGGACCAGGAATATAGAAAAAGGTAACGTAATAAGAGATTATATTAGAAGTTAGAACCAGGGTAAAATAAAATAAAAAAATTGGTATATTTTGTTCAAGTAGTGTGTAATAACTCAGGGATATAATAAGTAAAGTAAATTGTATATCTATATAGAAATAAAATTATAATATATTTTATATAATTATACGGTTTAATAAGGGTGTGCGTTATCGTCTGATAATAAGTTTTGAAGTTTACTCTTTAATGCATGACAAGTAATGACTTCATAAAATCATGCCCTGTCTTATCTGCTTATCTATGTACGAACAATGCTTTTTGTTCGAAATCAATCTGAAGAGAAAAATAAGCTATTTTGCCCGAAAACAAAAGGGAGCCAAACTCCAAAAATGACCCCATAATACTATTTGTAAAAGCACTAAGAGCTTTCAATCGACATGTATCGTGAAAGATTTATGTGGCTTTGTGGTAGTGTGACAAAATCGTTTATTTGCTGGCCATGTATACTTATAGGAAAAGTGTAAAAATGAGTGTGTACATGAAGGGTATAGACGATGGAGAAATATCCTGTCTGTTGCGTTGGATAGCTCTTAGTTCGAGAGACGGATATTTCCAAAATGAAGTTACTTTAAGGGACATTAAGTAAGAAGTCCGTTGACTGTTTTGGTGACAAGATAAACGAGCCAATCAAAAGATAAGAAGTAGCTAAAATTTTAATGGAATGAGGTTTCTAAGAATAAAGGGCTGGACAGATGTTTCACATCTATTTAATTGATTTTACTTTCCTGCTGGCTAACAAGAGTTTATCTTTCGTGCGACATGGATGAATCTAAAGATTCGTCAACAATGGAAATTTTTAAGAGTTTTTCTTTGTGATATAAAAATAATGAAGAACTTGAAAAATCCATTGGAAGGATGGTGGTATTATGGTCTGTAAGAAACTATTCAGACGCACATTATACGTGCATACTATGAGATAGAGGAAACATTTTGCAGACGATAGTAGTGATCACCCTTTTGTTTATCCCAGTCGATAAGACGACGATATCTGAATTAACTCAGTGTGTTCTTTAATTTGTCGTTCGTGTTGATCTGCGATCTGTAAAATAAAAGAGCTTTTTTAGGCTTTAAGATATAGGTGAGACTCGTAAGGCAACAGAATAGTAAAATTGTAGAATTATTAGGAACCTTTGACTTTTAATAAAATATAAGCTCGTTGCCCTCCCAATCATTATGATGGTAGGCAGTGATAATGTTATGACTAAATGGCTTCAGGCAAATTTCTAGTTTAGCCCCCCCCTCAATGAACTTTTTCCCATTGTTTGGCACATGCGCTTGAATCTTGTCTAAGCGCACGTGGTCGCATGTATAAGCATAATATTTTTCTTTCCGACTATTAACTAAAGAATAATTCTTTTTTCTATAAAGTCACCAAAGAAATGCCAGTTTTAGAACTGTATAGTGGAATAAGTGAATACAAAACGCAACCAGTGAACGGTGAGGTGGAATTCAATTCTAAATTTGTAATTCTATTTTAAAGATAGAACAGCTGATTGAAGTGTTTTGAGAACTATAGAAATGAAAGATAGCTAATAGAAACAATCTGCAAGCGAGGCCTTATCAAGAATAATGTGTGAATTTTAATTTGATTTCTATTTTCATATTTCAAAAAAAATTTTTGAAAACTGAAATACTGTAGTAGATGTCTCACAGAAAAATCATAGAATATTCATGTGTGCATTGCCGTATGATGTCAATGTTGTGAAAGAGCTCTACAGTGAATGCGAATGATTGATATTTTCATAAGTTTATATGAAGAAAGCTGAGTTTGAAAGTGGAAAATATAATTAGTATAAGAAATAAAATAGAAAATATTCTTTTCTGTGTCTGTTTCATTATAAAATGAATTTAGTTGCTGTGTAGATAATATTACTACTCAACTTATAACTCGACTTCTCCAATCTGTAGCTCTTAAAAATTTCTCGAACTTGCAGATTCAGTAGTTTGCCAAATTTCAAAAATTTCCCAACGATTCTTGAGTCGTTAATGTCCTTCTGGAAACTATTTAATAATAATATTCCTTCGAAAACGAGTTGTACATAGTCTATGCAGAAGAAAACAGCAAACTTTTCGAGCTTTACCACTTAAGAATCTTATTTGAAAAAATATTGTGGGAGAAATCGACTTAGTAAAACTACAAGAAACTTTTAGATTTTTTAGTCTCATTGGTACCATTCCAGCAAATACAGCCTCAGTAAAAAGAAGTTTTTCATGCTTAATCGCATTAAAAGCTGCTCACGAATACCAAGGACAGGGAAAGCTGTATTCTGTCCTTTACTTTCAATGTAGAAAGAGATTTTACGAAAGTAGTACATTGACCGCATCATGAAGAAAAAATAATATAAAAGATTTTAATCAGAAAGAGAAAAGAAAGGAAAATGATATTTAATCAAGATAGCGTTAATATAGTGTATATGTATAAGTATGAGTATATATAATATATATATATATATATACTATATATATATATATATTATATAATAATATATATAATGATGATATTTCATATATATATATATATTATATATACTATATATTTATTATAAAATTAATATATAATTTTGATTTGACTACTCAAGAATTTTGACCGCGAGCCGCCACTGATATATTATGACGGAGTGTATATGGTTAATATGATAATATTTAAATTATATTATAAATAATATAGATATATAATGGTGTGACTAGATAGTATATATATAATATATGTAATATAGTAATATATATCTATATTAATAGTAATACTATAGTATTAATAACAATATAGAATATAGTAGGTGAGTATTAAATGCAAATGGATACATACATATTGTTCAAAAACCTGGCTCTAAAGCACTGTGATTTAGGTGATAAAGAGAAAAACTGATTCTATGATAGTTAGCATATCCATATTTGTGTGGTAAATATAATCTTGATACACTTAGTGACTTTGCTACATAAAGAATATCTCAATTTCTTAGTGAAGTTGGTAACATTATCTCTCATAGAATACTCTTCGATTCCATGTAGTAATAAGATAGTTGTTGAAGATAGGGCAACAAGTTTTTGAGTCCCTGCCTCTTCATGATTGTGAATGCTGTTTCAATTGCAATAAAATTTATTCTTTCGTTAAGAAGTATTTGATTCAACTTTGAGTCGGAATACTCATAGAAAGAAGAAATTTTGCCTCAAGATCACGTGGCTATACGGCTTCGATCTTCCTAATAATGGTGTCCATGTTGATCTAGAAATGACAAGAGATTCTTCCACTTTATACTATCCAAATTTTGACTTCCAGATATTTTCTTCGCAAATCCTTTTCACATATGTTTATGAAGCACCACTGAATTCTTTAATGTTTATTGTGAACTACAGCTTTTTATTTTTTGTGGTATTTATTTGTATCATAAAGTTTTGTAAATAATTATTAATAATTAAAGTATTTTTACGATGATGATTTGAAAACATTTTTGTGAGGTTAATTTATATACTATATGTGATAATCATCAATGATAAAATGTTTACCAATATAATTCTTGGAAAAGTATTTTGATATATTTAAAAAAGATAGAAATTTTTCTATATTAGGGACATTTAATTATATATATAAATTAAAATATGTAATAATATACATTATTAAATATATATATATATTTATATATATATATAAATTAGGGTTTTATATCGAAAGTCAATCGTAATTATTTTTAATTTTTTTTCGTTAAAAAAACCCTGTCATTAGAAATTCCGGTTCGGCCGGAACTGGCTGGAATTTTTTTGTGATTCCGGCCAATTCGCTTGCGGAACATCAAAATTTTCAGTTCCGGTACACAGTACATCCCTAATATATTATAATATATTTATATTATATATTATATATATATTTATATATATATATATATATATTAATATATATATATTATATATAATATTCTAGTATATATATATGATATACTATATAAATATAGATATTATTATATATTATATATAATAAATATAATATATATATTATATATATAGGATATATATATCTATATATTATATATAATATTATGAATTTATATATTATATATATATTTTAGATAAGTATCCTTATTTATAGAGCTATATTATATACAATGTAACAGATATGATTCAGTAAGCATAGGCCAACCTTATCAACACACATCAAGATAAATTATAATAGTATATCCAACAGATCAACAAAATTCCCTTTAACCGACAATCAGACAAAAAATGACCACACTCATCGAACGTAATAAGATGAAAAAAGCCATAATAAACTAATATTAGTATTACCAAAAACAGAAATAATATCAATAAAGAATAGATTTGAAATTTTTTGATAAAAAATGAAAATACACAAATATATGTGTGAGAGACTCAAATATGAGCCAAATACAAAACGCATTATAAAACAATAAATTAATATAAAAAATTCTCAATGAAATGAGATCCATGTATTGACATCTTAAATGAAAATACAGTCTTGTAAAAGAGTCAAGTAGGAAGATCTGAAGTGACTATCCGATTGTTTAATTAGGAAATAAGGAGATTCTTTAATTTTTAAATTTAGTGAAAGTTAATAATAAAAAATCTTGTGAAAAGTTTTAAACCAATTTTTGATGTGTTAAAATAAAAATACTAATGAGGGGGCTGATTGTTTATTTATAAAACTGGGTTTATATACAAATATATTATATATATATATTATTATTTTATATATGAATATATATTATATATATATAATAAATAGAATAAATATGATATATAATATATTTATATATATATATTAGTATATATATTATAATATATATATATTATATATATATATAATATTATATTTTACTATGTCAATATTAAATTAATACAATCTGTTCACCATAATCTTCATTGATTGTCCTCATATACCATTTCGCATGTCATTTGTGACTCTTGTAGCCATACATTCTTCTTAAAAGGTTATACCATATGTTTTTAGAATCAAGTTTTCATATAAAATTGTGTAAATATCCAAGAACCCAAACAAAATTATTTTATTTGTCTTAGGAAATATAAAACTAATAAGGTTGTAAAGAAATTTATTATAATTAGCATTCTTAGACTTTATTATTATATATTATCCTACTATTATTATTATTATTATTATTCTTTTTATTAATTATTTATTATTTATTATTATATTATTATTATTATTATTTATATTATTATTATATTATATTTAATGCTTTTATATTATTTTTTTACAAATTCATATTCGGCTATCTTACAATTTTCCTTTGCAATTGTAAAATTAGTGACGGCCATGAAGACCCATCTGAGTTAATTATTCATCCCCGTGTGCTCCTTTGTGGGCACTGGTGTGATCTGTATGTAAACTAATCATATATATTATATAGTATTTATATTATATATAATATATATTATATATATAATATGATAATATACTATATATATTATATATATAATATATATATATATATTATAACTCTAATTAAATAATATATTATATGTGTGTAGTGTGTGTGTTGTGTGGTGTAGGTTGTGTGTGTTGCATGTGCAAATATGAATCACCCTTGTGTAATGTGGTGTGGGTGTGGGTGGGTGTGGGTGTGTAGTGTGTGTGTGTGCTTCAATACACTTAAAATACATTATCATTGTCATTGCTTAGCTCCGGCACAGGCTCGGCTTCACGACAATTAATTTTCATATTTAATGTGTTTTTTTTTTAATTTGCTTTATTTTAATTATTAAGAGAGGAGAGAGAGAGGAGAAGAGGAAGAGAGAGAGAGAGAGAGACGAGAGAGAGAGAAGAAGAGAGAGAGATGAGGAAGGAGGAGAGGAGAGAGAGAGATGAGTAGATATTAATCACTAGACGTTGTCAACGTACCTTATTCGTTGCTGGTGTGCTAGTTTTGTGCGGAACAGTAGGCAACATTTCAATACTCTGGTGGGTGGGGTGCGATGCGATGAGAATGAATGTATATGTAGCTGTGGTATCATGGTGCAAACTTCCTCGTGCGGTGTGGTGCGTAAACTTCGGTGATGGATAATTCTAACGTTGTTATATATATCCGCTGGTTCACACTAATAAAAATTACAGTAATCATGTTGTCCACGAAACCTCCTCGGTACTGTCAAAGTTGAATCTCACAGATTCAAAAACGAATGTGAAAGGGAGGAAATTATTATTTAATATTTAATATTAATTTTTTATTTTAATATTTATAATGATTTTAATTTAGTTAAGACATATTGTTGAATATTTTAGAAGGATGTTTCCTCTATTTTTAGGCTTTAATTACTAATAAAAGCTTCATTCCGTATATTATATATTATATATATATTATATATATAATTATAATATAATATTATAGTATATATATATTATGATATAAGGTTAGTTATTAAATTAATATATTATATATATTTATATATATATATATATATACAATTATATTCTAGATATATAGGTACATATAGATTAACAGATATTTTTTTTTAATCTAATTTCTTTATTTGATTTTAGGTTTTACCGATGTAATATAATGTTTCCATTGGGAAGTTTGTATGCTAACTTTAGCATTTTTATGGAGGACAAGCAAGGAAAGTACTGGTGTACGCAGGATATTTTTCAGATTGAGCTGTTTTGTGTTGGAAAGTTTTTAAGTAATTTTTTTGCTTGTTATTTTTGTTACAATTTTAGATGATTTTTTTTTAAAAAAATCGTTTAATTTAATCCATTTTTTCGTTTTTTCTGTTGGTCGATTTTGATTGATAAGTATTCTGTGTCAGGTTAAATGGTTATGGTGTTAGGTAGTAGGTTGAATAGGGGAAAAAATTGCGAAATAATATTTCTGTTTTTGTAAATTATTTAAAATAGAATTAAATCATTAAATATTATATTATAATTAATATTAAATATATAACTATTATATAATGTATAATATATATATACATATATATATTATATATATTATATATATATATATATATAATATTACCCAATCTATAAAAGCATAGAGCAATTTACAGGTTAAACGCTATTTTTAATAGAGTATTTGTGGGAAAGTATAAGTGAAAAGTTATATATATATTTAATTATTTCCAGACCTACGTGAAATTATTCATTTAAACTAAGTATCCTATAAAAATTATTTAATGAAAATTTATTACATCAAAATAAAATAATAGGATTTAAATAACCTTGATAATATTATTTATCTATATATGTTTATATTTATTTTGTACAAATATTATTTATATAAATATAGTATTAATATTAAATTTCATTTATATATATATTAATATATATATATTATATATAAATATAATAATATATAAATAAAATATATATATTATAATATTTATTTTTTAGTTGCAACTGATAATCTGATGTACCTAAGCGAATAGCTTTTAAGCTAAAATTAAGGGTAAACTAAACTAAATATTATATTATTATATAATAATATATATAATATTATATTATGATTATATATATTATAGTATCATTAATATATAAATATATATATATATATATTATACTATTACTATATGCAGTCGAGTGAACTGAAAGACTGATTTGGGTGAAGACAAGAGTGGTATTTAGAAGATTTTAGAATTGGTATAGAGTAGTGTGGATCAAAATCTTTGAGCAAATTGATGAAAACAATTAATGGATGAAATCATGAGAGAGAATAAGAGGAATTGTATTTAGGTTTTATTGGATTTGAAACTTATGATAGGTTTAATAGGGATAGTTCTTTGCAGGTGTTAGTTGATATAATGGTATTGGTGTAAGGCTTCTGAAGAATCAAAAGTACGTATGACGATTCACCGTGTGTAAGAATAAATGGAAATGCAAAAGTGATTGGTTTAAGTATAAACAGTGAGTGAGGACATGGTGATTGTGTTATTGTTCATTGGTTATCAATTTGTATAGATGGATGGGGTTTATGAAAGAATAGAGGTAGAGGGTGTAGGGGATGGGGTGTTAGAAATGATTGGAGAAGCGAAAAGGTGGTGGGTTCTCTTACCTCGTTATATGCGGATGATTTAGTTTTGTGATGGTGCTCTGGAGAGAGTGTTGAAAAGAATATTGGTAAGTATATGGATGAAGTATATCCGCATCCCGCAGGAGCCCCGTACATTATTAAAGAATTCCCGCATCCACGCTTGCCCTGCGGATGTTGGGCAGGATATGTTATTGTGACATTGATAACTGAAGAATTTATCATAAATTGACTTAGAATTTGAAAGCGCCAAACTTTTAAATGAACATGGGACATCGACTCTCATGTGTAATGATGAAACTTGATTTCACAGAATGGATTCATATAAATTTTATTCAACAGAGTCCAATGAGATTTAGGGATGCCAATAAAAAAATAGTCTCTAGAGTCTCTACAATACGATAAGGAAGAATTTTGACATCTTAATTGATAAACGATAGGATTTAAATAAAAAGAAAGAATTTGCAATAAAACTAGAGTAGGAATCGCTTTTGATTATATGTAAAATTAATGAGCCTCGTACTATTAGCAACTTAATTAGATGCCGTTTAATAGAGGCAGTTTTTTTTGTAACTACAATATTAGAAAGTTAAATCATCACTTTGTTTGCAGTTGAAAAACTTCAATCCGACAAGTTTATTAATTCGCCACCCAATTAAAAGGAAAAAAACGAAATCCTCAGAATGCGACTTACCTTCTACAAGTATCAATAGACAATCCACGAGATTGATGGGTGCACACAGAAAGAGATAGTGATTGAATGAAAGCATGGCACCCAAAAGATGAGTACTAAATGCATTGAAACTATCAACAAAAGACGACTAGATACATCATTGATGGATCTAGTCAGTTTGTGGAAGGTTATAAGCAAATACTAACTTTATTATTTGCAAAGGAAATTACTTATATATACTGGGCCTGCTCTAACTAGTGTTCCAAGTGAGAGGTATTTAGTAATGCTGGGCTAATATATCATGAAAAGAGAAACAGACTGTCACAGAAAAGGCAGAAAGAATGTATTTTCTCTACACAACTATCTCTTATATCTTGAATTTCAAACACTAGTGAAAAAAGTATAACCTTTATGATTTTCTTTTTTTTTTTTTTTTTTTTTATTTACTCAGTAGTAGATTGTTAATCTAGGCAATTGCCCCTTTTCCAAACGGAGGGGCCGAAAAAATAAAAATAAAAAAAATGTAATATATAGAAAAACATTATAGGAATGGAAAGTAACCAACAACTGTCTCTATTGCAGCTAAAACGCAATCGCTGTACTTCTAGGTGGGCGACGCAGTACTGCGGATTATTAAATATGCAAAGAATAGAGTGTGAATATAGGGGAAAATAGAAAAAAGAGGCAGGGAGTATACCAGATGAATAGGAAAAACAAAGGAGATTGTGGCAATAGGAAATGATAAGGAGTACCAGACAGGAAGAGAACAGACGAGTGAATATATGCTTGAGTCTACCAAATTTCACGCAATAATATCCATGAGAGAACAAGGCCACCTATCTTGTAGTGATACGGAACGAGAAGGATAACTAGAGGGACGCAGTGGATGGAAGGAGATAGCGAGAAGTCAAATTCAGTCGAGCATGCGTTGTATACCTATAGAAAGGAGCAATAAGCATTTTCTAGCAAGGTTTGATAAATTGCAGAAGACTTATCAACTTATCCAAAAGTGAGGGTGGGAACGGAAACACCTCAAATGTGGGAGCAGTATTCATATGCATTGGGCGAATTAAGACCTTTATTATAATAAGTGGAGCAGTTGAGCAGAAGAAAAAATTCCACCGAATCTGAACAAGAATTCCCAGCTTTTATTGAAGGGCCGATTTTTAGCACCGATGGATTTGAGGTTCTCAAGACAATTTCACTACTTCTTATGTATTATCCTAAGATGTATGTTTATTGCTTGTTTTACGGTAGAAATAGTGCGATAAAGGGGATAAGGAAGAGTTGGAAGTAATTTTTAAGAGAGAGGAATATTGTAAGAAGTTGAGTTTTAATAGAGTTGAACTTCAACAAGATATTACGGTTCCCTAGATGAAATTCCCGACCAATGCGCAGATTGAATCAGTACTAGCGTAGACGATGATGCAACTCTAGTAGTATAAAGCAGGGAGAACAATAAAATGATGGAAGGAATGGAAGATGTTGAGTCTCGCATAAGAGTGAAATCAGATTAAGAATGGATGGCTAAGAAGATCGTTGATGAAGTAGAAGGAATAAAAGTTGGAGATAAATACAGAACGATTGAGGAAAAGAATATGAGAATAAGAAAAAGGGAGGAAGAGGTTGGCTCTAGCGATAACGAATACTAAGTTAATAACTATAAGAAAATAATAATCAATATATGATATAGATATAACTGTATATATATATATATTGATATATATATATATATATATATAGTATATATATATATAATTATATATATTATGAAGTTATATAATAAAATATAGTATATAATATATATAGTTATATTATATATATATTATATAGATTAGTATAATATAAATATAATATATAATATAATATTATATATATAATTATATATATTAAATATTATAAATGAATATATAATTTAAATTATTAAGATTAATATATAATTATTTATTATGTATAAATTTATTATTATTAATTATTATTATTATTATTATTCTTATTATTAGTTAGTATTATTATGATTATTATTTTATATTATATATTTAATTGATTATACATGTAACCTCGAAGTCAACAACCCTCAACTGGGATGGTCCGATAAATAGGGGAAAATTGAGTTTATTTATTTTCTAACGTAATGGGATGTAAAGTGTAAGTTATTTAGTCTTGATAAAAAGGCCCTGATTAGTTCATTCGTAATTTGGAAGTTTTAACCATACGTGGTGTGGTTTCGTGAATCCAGATAATGGGTTGAACCTTCTTTGCATAGAAGCATTGAGAGGTGTAGGGATTTGTGTAATTCTAACATAATTGAGGGTTGTTTGATTTTGCTGATTTAAGCCAGAGTGAAGAGTCTTTTGAATAATGGAATGTCAACTAGCGTAAATGAGTGATTAAAATATACAGAAAACTGCCTCTGATGTCAATTTGTGTCCGTGTCAGGGTAGTCTCGGACCGAATCATCCTCGCTTTCGCAGAGAAGTAAAATGTCACAATCTAAAAAACTAGAAAACTGCTTTAAATTAAAATTTGCCTCGGGACTGAACTATATGAATATATGATATATATATTTATACATTATATATAATATATAATATATTATAATATATATATATATATTATTATATTATATATATACATATACTGGTGCGTCGTGCAGGTGGGCAGGGGCGGTGCACTGCCCCCATCTATTGAAAGTGATTTACTTATTATAGGTTACCTGCGTAAATGTTTTTTATTGATCAACGTCCATTCCAGGGTTGGGCTGTTAAAGTAGCTCTTTATGAATATATATATTATAATAGTTATATATATATAAAATAAATATATTATATTAATATATTATATATATATAATATTATATATATATATTATATATATATATATATATATATACATTATTTTTGTATTTCATAGTAGTACAAACAAGTATTTCATTACGTCAAATGTTCATTTTTCTTCATATGTGATGTATCTTTCTTACGTCTTCTCCACGGTCATTTTATTAATCTCTTTTAAATGTGTAGATGAGAATTTGTTTTTCATTCTATAGTTATTTTTAATTGTTTGATATGTATATATAATTCTAGATTTTGTGCTCAGTGGCATGCTCCTCATATTCTTTTATTAGTTGTTTATAGGTTCAAGATATTAGAATTATCACTCAACCGCTCATAGTAAAGTTATAGTTAATTTCAATCCATCATAGATTAGGAGATTTCTTGTCGTAGGTTTTAAATATAAGTTATTTTTGGTGTATTTATGTTCCTGAAAAGTAGGGATTTGCAACACTGATCTTACTTGTCCATATGACGTTAGATTCATTTTTAAAAAACTATTTTTCATTAAAACACAGAAATTAGTGGTTTTTGCGACATAAGTTGCTATAATCTTTTAATTTTTCTGTTAACATATTTGAATGTTAAATATTATTTAAGTCCTATGAATTATGCAGGTAGATTTACATAGTAAGAACATTATTATATAATATATATATTATTATAGATATATATTATAATATATATATATATAATATATATATATTATATATTTTATTTAGATATAATATAATAATATATATTAAATATATAATATATAATATTATAGTATATATATATTCATGGTTTCAGGTAAATTTGAAAAAGAAGACATAAAATTGAAATTATTAGCGGAAAAACGATAGAAAGATCAATTAAGTAACTAAACCCAGAGGCATCCTCATACTTCGGTATATCGCAATGATAGAAGAACCACACAGCCAGAACCTGAAGAACGGTCAAATATGGGGTAGATTTGGGTAGCGTTATGTCAGTTAGACTGATCAGTCGACGAAGATTGGGTCAGTGTTTGGTAAGGGACAATGTCACCATGATTGTATGAGAAAAATCGAGAACAAGTTATATCTGAAGAGTGATCTGATTCCTAAATGAC
>JABUQX010125641.1:0-19200 GCA_015478945.1 Trachelipus rathkii
ACTGATTTTGTGTCAGCAATCCCTCGTTTCGTACATTGGTTGGGTCTCTCACTGAGTATTTCTTGCTCATTTTCGTGTCAAGGAGTCACTGCTGAAAGCACGCTATATTCGGCCGGATGTTTTAACACTTCTTTCTGTTCATCACTTTCCTCTATCACAATGTATTCTCAAGTAGATTGAAGTGATCAGTCTTGAATCAACATCTACTTCGATCTTGTAATTGTCCTTACCATAGGAATCCACCACCCTATATGGCCCGCGCCATTTCATCAACATCTTGTTGCTCGAGGTCGGTAACAGAACAAGCGCTAGATCTCCTATTTCCAACCTTCTAGCCTTTGCACTCTTATAGTATCTCTTCTGAGAAATTTGGGCTTTCGCTAAATTCTCTTGGCCACTTCGAGTTTCATTTATCTTTCTTAGCAGTCGAAAAATATTTTATGTTGCTTGGCCTCTTCGGGCATGTCACTTGCCCAAATTTCATGTAGATTTGCTCGGCACTCACAGTCTACCATTAAGGAGTTCGATGGGGAACCCTGTGAGAGTCCTGTGGGAGTTCCCTATATGCATATAATGACTCCAATAAACTTGTGCTCACTTTCTCACGTTGTTCAACTGCAATTCTCTCTGGAGCATCCATCTTATTTCCATTCCTGAAACTTTTCTGTAACGCCCTGGCTCATCGGATGGTAAACGCTAGAAAATTTTTAACATCTTCGTTACATCTCTCATTAAGTCGGATGTAAAATTGTCTTCCCAATGTCACTGAGATTTCTTGGCCACCCCACCTCGTGAATGAACCAATTCCATCACCTTACTGGGCGGTAATGCTCTTTATGAGTACAGCTTCGGAAAGCGCGTGCGGCGATCCACGTGTAAGTGCTTATGGTGTCTTTGAAATGGATGTGAGATTGGCCGACAGGTCGATGACACCCTTTGGCATGGTTCAATCAAGATGGGCATTGGGCAGGTTCCTTTTACTGTCTTTCGGGATGTTTCTTGGACTATATGCATGATAGCAGTGCTTAGTGCAGTACGAATATATGTTGGCCAAGAACTGCTGCGGTATATCCCCCCTCACCTCCCCCCCTACATAGGTTTTCTTCCCTGATGGCCACCCGAAGATCGTCAATGCGCCTCTTAATGATTTTGACTCCTGTATTCTTTCAGTAAACTAACCAACGATTACTTCCTGTTGGTTCTCTACACCTTGAATAGCACCATTCCTTAATCTACTTGCATTTTTCCTTGTTCCACGCGACTCCAACCCTCTGCAGGTGGACTACATCTTTCTTGTCTACTACTTGAAAGTTCCTGAATCGTTATACTCTTGAATTCTCCCAGGAGTATAATATCCCCTTCACCACAGCTACACACCTTTTCTCGCAACTTTGCGTGTGGACTATCTATGCTCACTCTCCCTTTCGAATTCTTTAGCCGATCTGTTACATAGATTGCTTCGCTCCCTACCTCGATGTCTCACTGAATACTACCACTTAGTGTCACTTTCAAGCTTATTAAATAGTATCTTGGGGTTTTCACTTCGTCTCTTCCTGTAACGTTCTCATTTTCGGGGGAACATTTGCACCCACCATCAACTTAATGATGGTTCATGGTTGGCGCGACAATCTTTCGTACAGATGTCAAACGTTTGTGGCGCTAGACATTTTCCTTCCTACGACTCCCGCCTCCCAATTGCATTCAAATTATGTTGGTTGATTAGGTTCTCTTGTGAACTTCTTCAGCGCTCTCAGCGATGGGGACCAGCACGCTATTAATGTCACGCGCGGCTCTCATTACGAGCCCTCGACACCAGTCGAATCCAGCGAGATTAGGTGACTTAAAGGCAATGCCTTTGAATTCCCATTACCAATCATATCAACCTCTGGCAAATACGCGGGTTGTCCTCCCTACTATAAGGGGTTCCACATAAATTTGCAAGTGGTGGCTTCAATTCTGTACGCCAATAACGTATCGTCAGGGTTGTCTTCAATAACTTTCGGCACAAACTTTCTCTCGCACAACCAGCCATACTAACGGGTAATCTCGGAGGGTTTTGCTTTAAAGCGATTTACAGTCCATACGTTCGGTAGGTGTGACGTTTCGTCATTTTCCACTTGCTTAAACTATCCAGAGATTTGGCTTTCAACCTGGTTTAGTTCAGGGCTTCACTTGCGTTATCAGAGATCCGGAGGCTCCGTGCTCTTCGATTTCTTCCTTTTTGTCTCCCTGAGTTATTCTGTCCGCTACTACTATTGTTGAAATAGGAGGCTGGGACATCCTCGAATAATTCCTCTTAAAACACGTGGGCGCTTCTCTTGGCTCACTGTTACTGCGACGGTGTTTCTGTCTGTCGCCACTTCTACCTCTGATCTTGCTTTCATAATTTGTCGCTCGCGGTGCTTGTTGATTGCTACTTTTCTGATTACCGCTTGTGGAGTAACCATTGCCTTTAGATCTATAATTATTGTTATTTTGTGTGCCTTTTTCAACGTGATTGTGATTTCGTGCGTGACTGTTTGCTGTGAATCTCAGACGATGTGCTTCCATGTACCCTTCAGAACAGGTTATAATCTCCTCTGGTGCTTTCTTTTTCGACTCCCTTAAGTAGGTTGCGAGTTCTCTTGGAACCGTATTCATCTTGTCCACCGAGAAATCAATAATATTTAGGTGCATGTTACCTTCGCTGCTGTTAACCACTTATTCAGCGCTTCTATAATTCTCTGTAGATAAACTCTCGGATTATCATCTTCCGTCGGAGTTATAGTTTTTAAACTTTGTACAATACCCATTCTCCGTGAGTCCGTACCTCTCCACAACGCTTTTTCAAACTTCGGTGTTCTTAGTTTATACGTCTCTTATTATAGACACTGACGTTTGCTTGTTAAAAGCACCAATATTGTCGCTGCTTTTCTACAGGCCGGATATCATTTGCCTCGCTTGTTTTCAAACATTAGAGATGTTCATTCAAGTCAGTTTCTTCTCGTCAGCAAAGGACAGTTTACTTCGGATACTTATTGCATGGGGAGCTTATGGTTGTTCTGATCATTCTGTGATGCTATCACTGCGTCATGACGTTGCTTTTCCTCAGCATCCAGCTTCATCATGAAGCATTCTTTCTTCTGCATTCCTTGCATCTTTCTCCGCCTCGTAATTTAGCCTTTATCTGCCTCCACTTTACTCTCTGCGTTACTGTTCTTATTTTGGCTTTTTCTGACTTGCGCGTTAGCTTAGCTTTCTCCCTTCCATCTCACGCTTGGCTTTCTCCCTTCGCTCTTCTGCTCGGCGCCTAACTTCTGTCTCTCTAGCTGCCGCAACTTCTCTCTCCAAGCGCGGCTATCTTTTATCTCTTCTAATCAAGGGCTTGCTTTATCTTTTAGTAAATGACGGTGATTTCCTTAACCTAAACCTCTGACTTCCACTCCATAAGCGCAGCAAGATGTAGCCATTGTTGTACTTCGTTGTAAGACGAGCAAAATTAAAAATTACGTTTGATACCAGAGTCACTTTCAGGCACAATTCACATCCCGTTTCTTCGCAAAATTTTTACCAATCTCGTTATTAATTGATACACGCATAAAACAAACTTCTTGATGACGCAAATTACTAATGTATACTATATATATATTAAAAATTATATATATATATTATATATATTATCATCATAATATATATATATATATATATTATATATATATATTATATTATATATACTTTATATATTACTAGTTTACACATCTGCATAAAATTTAACAAATTTACGGGGTATAGTGTTTTCGCCCCAGAACCCAAAGCGAGTAAAAATCGGGAATTTCGAAAACCACTATTTCGCTCCGCTCAAACTTTTGCAAATATTTACTTCCTTTAAACGTATTAATAAATATATAGTTTTTATATATTTATATAATATAATATTTTATAAAAGCCATAATATAAAAAATACCAAAATTATACAGTGGTTCTTCTATTTCCAACGTTAGTTTATTGCTTGGAATAACAGTTTGTATATCCCCCCAATAGCACAAGAGAAATTAATTACCTTTTAACTTCAATAAGCAAATAGAGACTGGAATACAATTTGGTATAACTAAAGATAAAATATATATATACCTATAAACTATATTATCACGGAGTATAAGTTGCAACACTAGAACATTAGTTCTGGTACAGGTTCTAACAAACGACTGTACTACTTTGAGTTCAAATATTCACTGAGTATACGTACAATAATTATAACTACGAGCATTCACATGATAAGAAGTATTAGCTGAATGTTATATATAAGTTTTCTGGACAAGCTATTCCAAATCTATTTAAACGTAGTCCTGGGAAGATGACTACTATACTCATCTATAACTAAGTTCGACAGGCTTCCACTTTATTAATGTAGGGTGAATGGATAAAAGATATAAAATATGTTCATAAACTTTACTTTCGAACTGTAAACAAATCCCCAATTGGCCCAGGCCCCGTGACATCAATTATCTTAACACCATGTTATTCTCAAACTATATCATAAACAGTATCAAGTCTTCTATTTAAGTGGGCTACGGCCTGTGCAACTGTTGCTTTAACAAAAACATATTACTTTAAATCACCGATTATCTCTCGTTAGAAGGACTCTTTCAAGTGTAATAACGGTTTGACCGAGTTCCTTTATCTTATATGAAACAATTCAGTTTAGTACTTTTCTTATATGAATAAACTCGTTTGTGATGCCAATCTCTAGACACTGACACAAGTCTTATAGATTTGAATCAATTACTATTTGAATACTTTAAATAATGGAAGAGAACACAGTTTTGCGAATATTGGAAGAAAACCACTGGGAAAATTTTAGAAGTATTTGTTATAAAACAAAAAATAAATAACGTACTGATTTACAAATTAGGTTTTTACACGTCCATAGATTATATAACCAGATATTGTTAGATATCTGTATACATACGCACCGCAACTGTAGAACCTTCAGTACTAGATATACAATATATATACATATATACTTATATATATTATTTATATATATATATATATATATATTATATATACTATACATTATAATTTATATTTATTATATATATATATATTACTATATATATACTTTAACAACACTACAGGTTTTATATATATCATGAATGATATATAACAGTTACTTTAGACATCTGTATACGAGTCTGAAAAATTAGGTATGTTTTAAATAACACTTATATTATATATAATATATTAAATATTAAATATTATGCTCAAAGAAAATAAATGAAAACATAAGTACTTTACAAAAATATTCATATAAATCCTTGCCCATACATTTAATATATATCTTATAATTACATACAGATATATGTTCAATGATATTAAATTGAATGAAAGTAAGGTATATTAAGAAAGTAATATATACACAAATTGACTTTACAAACGATTTAAACCTATTAACTTGAAAAGTTCAAGATTTTAACAATTATTGGTATGTCGATTTTGTCAGTGATGAATAATGAATGCCCTACAACAGGTGAACGGATAGCTTGTTGTCTAGACCAAAGAGTGCCAACTTAGTATTAAACAAATGTTAATTCAAATAGAATACATATGATTTTTTAAACGTTTCGTATATAAAATATTGCAACTTTAATTGTTAAATACTTTAGGTTTAATTCACACGAAGAATCTGTTACATGTTACAAAAAGATAATCCACATCAATAATAAGTACTCTTACCTGCTAGTGACATATGGCAACTACTCAGATATTAGCATTATCAAACTGTTATTGTAAGTCGTGGTTCATGTATTTGTCAAAATTTTCTTACCGAATAAACAAATATTTTTTAACACTACTTACACTTATTGGCTTTACAAAGAAAACTAAGCCACAGATTTCCAATTGAAATTACAACACCTTTTATTCATTTAAACTTATTAAACACAATTAATTATTAATTAAAATACAAATACCACCTCACGTTTTACAGAAACGGCCCCACACTAAATAAATAATAATCATATCGATCGCACGTAGCTACAAGCGACGTACCAACTGTAAGCCACTTCAATGGACAAAGATAAAAAGCAAAAGATTATAAAAATTTCATAAATTTCTATATTTATATAAAATTTCATTAAGAGGTTAGCTTTCCAATCATAATAGTAGTAACAATAAAAAAATTGATGTATATATTTATGGAGATGATTGCTATACAAAATATATTTCACTTTCAGCAGAAATGAAAATTGGTAATTCTACAACCGAACTCTGTTCGCGAGAAATCTCAATTTTTCTTTCTTAAACCGAAACGTGAAGACAAACATATTTATAATATTGTGCTACGCACTATATAATCAATATAAAGCTCTATACACTTATTTGCGCAAACTTCATAACATTACAATTAATTAGATTAATAATAAGTAATATAATAATAATATATAATAATAATATCATAATAATAATATAATATAATATAATAATATAATATATTATATATAATTATTACAAATTGAAGCGACGACCATCAAACTCGTTGTTTCAAAGTTTAAGTTTCCCGGAACTAGTTTTTATTGGCTGTCGTTTAGCGATGAATTACAACATATTTACATCTCTTTCATGGCTGAGCCAGTTGCAACGATACAACCGTCAAACATAAAAATGAAAGTGAAATAACCTGACATGCTGCCATTTGCTTCATAATACATAAATGAGGCAAAGTTATGTATTACGTGTATTACTGCATTACAGTGGGCATTAACGCGTTAAAGCGTTAATCCGTTAATTAACTCAATAATTTTTCTTAACTTTTAACGCTTTTCGTTTTAATTCAAAAGAAGTAACCGACTATTAACGAGTTAAAATTTTTACCTACATCCGTTAACGTTAATTGATTACGAGTTATAAATATTTTCTTTATTCAGATTTTAATTGTATTAGATTCGATTTCGCATAACATAAACTTTTTTTCCCAAAAATTTCCTAAACGCTCATCTTCAATGGCTCAAAATGTGTTTATTCTTACACGGTTATTATCCCGTTTAAAAATGTTTGATGTTTTTCTTGTTGCATGTATTCTCATTTCTTATTGTTCGCTGAAGAAAAAAAAAGGATATCGACTGTTGCCCGTTCAATGAGTCATTACCTTCTTTTTCGTTAGTTACTTGAACATGCTTTCTCTTTGCGCTGTGAAAATATTTAGAACCTATGGCCTCATAGCTTTTGTAATTTATTAAAAAAATATACATATTTGTATTAAAATTCTAAGTTTGCATATCCTATTATTTTTACAATTAATATACTACATCGCGGTGTCCGTAAAAGAATGTTTCCAGTTTCAATGCTTTATTATACAGAGTAAATATTTACATATCAACAGCATTCAAACCACACAGTGAAAGGTATTTGAACAGAGTTTTGTCCTGAATTATGTTCACGTATGTTGCCCCTTCGTTATAAGGGCACATCAGCCGTCATGCCAATTTCTCCAACATGGTTAACAGTTCCGGCGTAATGACGCAACGGCGTGTTCAATTCTGCGTTTCAACTCGGGCATATCATTGGGCAGCCCCATAGGAAGAAATCGCGTGGCTTAAGTCCGGAGACCGGGGTGGCAGATATATAGAGCTCTGTCGTCTGGGACATTAACTAATCCCAACGAATCTGGAGAGTTAGTCGTTCAACCCGCTCGCTTCTGATGTGCTCCAATGTTGGGGCGCTCCATTCTTGCCTTGCAATAAAGTTTCCGCTTCACCCTGCTCAATAATTATGGGAAAGAGCAGATTGTTGAAACATATCGAGATAGGCGACCCTGTTACGGTTGGTTCTGCGAAAAAGAAAGGTCTGTGTAGACCCCTGGCGACGGGATTTATTGCGCAGAAAAGTTAACTTTGGGGGAATCACGTTCTTAGTTCTACAGTCATGCGGATCTCTTCAGGACCTCAGATACGAACATTATGGTTCACCTTAACCCTGAGAAGAACAAGGTGGAACTCATTCGCTAAAACACTACCGATCTAGAGGTCATCGTCTCGACTAACACTGCACAGGCAAGCGTAAAGTAGGCACTAGTCGTTCGGGCTTTAAGCATGTGACAAATCGCACCGGTATGCAAAGGATGTGTAAACGTTTTCCTTAACACCTTACCGACACCGTTGTTTTTTTTAGCACTGCAGTTCGTGACTTTGCCTTCGAACGGATTTCTTAGGACTTATGAAGGAACGAGGCCCTGATACTCTCGGAATCACTTCAGTGTACAGTTCACTTTTGGGCCGTCTGTAAAAGGCCGTCCTGTGCATATACAAAAGACTCCATTAGTTTGCAATTGCCTTTACCCATCGGCGAAAATGTTTTTGCCCCATGGAGGGTCACATTGGAACAGTAACGATACGCACGTTGAACCGTAATTACAAATTCACACTTAGCAAAATTGTAGAACACAGAGCTTTACGCTCAGGATCGCCTTGTACGTACTGTGGCGCACGCACTGAAAGACTAGATTCTGAACGCGCGCAAATGGGTAATTGTCGACCTATCGGAGAATCGTTTCTGGCACTGTGCATATTCGAAAACTATGCAACTTGACTCTTTACTTTGATGTATGATATCTGTGGACTATGTAATATTATGCTGTTAATAATAAAGCATTGAAAAACTGGGAACATTCTTTTTCGAGACACCTGTATTGGTATTAAATTAAGGTATTTAAGCTTTAAAGTATTCTTCGGCAAGCGGCAAAGCATCTGCTATAGGTCAAAGAGTAAATAATTTGTCTGATAGGCTTAATATCCTTATTATATGTTAGGATGATTTCTAATAATAAAAGAAAATTAACAATAATTTTACTATTCCCTACATCATTTTGAAGCGGTTAACGTTAAACGATGACGTTTAACTTCGCTACATTTCTTTACCGATAACACGCTTTTTAATGATGTTAAACGTCGTTAATTTTTTTGGTTAACGTTCAAAAATTAATGAACGTTAACTTTCTCTTAACGGTTGCCCACCTTTGATATATATATTATACATATATATAATATTAATATATATATATATATATTTATAATATATATATTATATTTATTATATATATATATATATATATATATATATATATAGCATAATATATATTATATATATATATATATATACATCAAGACTTTCAAGACATGGTGTGTGGACAGCAGGACTGTCTGCGCCTCTTAATCATGTTCACTAAAGATAAATTGAACAACGATGTGCAATGGATTACCAGACGTTTTAATCCCATCTCCGACTTCGTTTTCCTCAGAACGAAGGTCCGCAGATAGCGACAGGAGAATTTTGATTGCCTCCGCGAGAGAGAGTTTGGAGTTGGAGTCTGGATTGAGGCTCTTGTCATTGCGGAGAGAATAGCTCATGCGTTCCTTGTACCTCCTTATTCAGGTTCCTTCTTCCTTTCTTTTGTCTCCTCTTCTAGAGCATATCCACCAAAATAATGTTTATTGTCAGTTCGCTGGGGTTGTGACTTGTATCTTCAATTTCCTTGGCCTTCTTCAGAGATCAGTCTTGAGTTGCAAGTTTGACAACACTCACGTGAAATGGTTTTCTCCATCCCCTGATGTATTCTTCGGGATACATTCCTTGACCAAAGCTGATGTACATTCTGCAAAATTAAGGAATTCTTTTCTGTTTCATAAAGAAATATACAAATACTTTACGTATGTCTACACTAATGGTTCCAAGACGGATGAGGTAGTGGATCCATGGAATGTTTTTTCAGATCTTACCATATCCCACACTACATCAACCTATTCATCAATTTTTTAAGCTGAGCTGATTGTATTGGCAATGCTGTGGGTAGAATTATTAACTTTCCAATTTTAGGAATTTATACCATCTGTTCGGCCTCCAGAAGTATTCTCCTGGTGTTTCTTTAATGATGAACTAGGAATTCTTTGTCTCTGTGCTCATTACACATGAAAAAGAAAGACATAACATTCTGTTGGCATTCTTCCCATGCGGATTCGGGATCAAGCTCCGAATCCGAATCCGTGAGTGTGGAAATGTTCGAATCCCGAATCCGATCCGAATCCAGCACTTCGGATTCGAATCCAATCCGAATCGTGTGTGTGGATGTTCGAATCGATCCAAGCAAGTTTTCATTGATATCTATATTCGTATTCCGGAATCGCCATTTCTCATATATGTCTATCTTTTCATTATTATTAGTATATTATATATATATATATATATATCTTATATAGTTATATATTATATTATATTATATAATAATATATATATATTATATATTATTATATATATATGTATTATAAGATAAATATTATTTATTAATTTATATATAAAAATTTTGAAAGAAACTTTTAGGGGGCGGGATTTTGGAGAGCTAAAAAGCTTATAAAAAGTCAAAACATGTAGCCAATCATAGGGAAACAATTAACAATATAACACATAACTACATAACACATTCAATTAACCACATAACACAACCACAAAACACATTCAATTGGCCACATAATACAACCCAAATTCAAACAACCACATCATCATTACACATAACCATGGTTCAAATTAACAACAAAGAACATTCAAATTAACCAATAACCATTTCATTAAGCCACATACATAACAATTCAACCATATAATACATAAAACATAGCACGTTTAAGATTAACACATAACACAATTCATTAACCCAAGGGACCAGAATGAGATATAGAAGGGAGTTGAAAGATTTAATTCTTAGGAAAGCGAAAATAAAGAAAAAGTTTTCCAAACTTTACAAGTAAAATACATGTTAAGATTGAGCATAGCTTTTAAGTCTTGTGTCAGAGAGTTCGACAGTATCAATCAAGAATACTAAGTTAAGAATACTCAAATCAAGAATACTAAATCAAGAATACTAAATCAAGAATACTAAATCAAGAATACTAAACCAAGAATACTAAATCAATAATACTAAATCAGAATACTAAAGAGAAAGAAGGATTGAATTGTATATCGAAGAAACGCAGTATTCTTTTCAATTATCATATTTGTTATAAATTCTGCTCCACTATTTTCTGATACCGGAGAAAACAACGAACGTTTTCCCTACCAAAATTTAATAAATCAAGGTCAGAGGTCAGCTTGCCTAGGTCACTATCTCAGAATTAGTTATTTGGCTACGTGGTGGAGAGTTTTCCAAAATGAAGAGAGTACGATTGGTACATCTGCTACGAAAGAATGATTAGGTAAAGATATGATAGATGGGGGATAGAGAGAGTTAAGATAGGGAACAGAACTACTGAGGATTATCAAGATGATCATGGCTTCTACAAACTGCTATAAATCAACTGAAAATGAATAAGAGAAGGAGTGGTAGAGAGAAGAACTGGACACTGGTACTGTAATAGGAAGGAGTTTTAGATGGGAAGTTTTAGTAATTAAATTTTAAGGACATTCTATGCAGAAATGTCCAGAGCCACAAAAAAAGATTCTTCCAAAATGGAAAGAACGAGGAACACTGATTTGGGAAAGATCACTAATGAGAGTGCTCTTTCTTTAAGGAAGTTTCTGGCTTTATATATATATAGTTTCATATATATATTTTATATTTATATTATATATTATATATATATATTATACCTATATATATATTATTATTTATTATATAATATATATATAATATATATATATATTTATTATTATATATATATAATTTATATATATAGGCTTTTATAGAGATTGGACTCCAGGAACGAAAGATCATAAAAAAATAATATCGTAACTTTCATTAATTTTAGGGTAAATAATAAAAACAGGGTAATCTTCCACACAACTATAATTAACCTAACCTAATAATTACGGAGTCCAACCAAAATACCATCATATATATTATATATATTATTTATTTATATATTATTATATTATATTTATATAGTATATATATATATATATATAATATATATATAATATATATATAATTTTAAATATGCTTAAAGAAATAATTCGTAGCTTTTTATTTTATTTAACAGAATCTCCGATTTTCACATTGGAATTAATGGAATTTCATTAGTGGTCAACTGCAATGTGAGAGAGAGACGGAGAGAAGGAGGAGGAGAGAGAGAGAGAGAGAAAGGAGAGAGAAGAGAGAGAGAGAGAGAGAGAGAGTATGAGAGAGAGAGGAGGAGAGAGAGAGAGAAGAGAGAGAGAGAGAGAGAGGAGAGACAGTTGGTAATATTACAAGTGTAAAGATCCGATAAATTTAGATGAGATGGAAAGAAATTTCCTTTTTTTACTGCAGCCTTTTGTTTGAACGTATCAGAGCCACCGAAGTATTTTCAATTATTAAATTAATTTAATTAATTTAATTTGACAATTTATTTAATTTCATTCATATGTAGAGCAAAACAATTACTGTGTCAGAATAAATGACGTCGAATATGAAAGGAAAAAATTTGCTTAATTTTCTAACAAGTCTGATTCACTATAAATGTAAAATATTGAAGTTAAATTTAATTTTCAAATTTTTGAAAGTATTTCAGAGTATTTAGATGATGTAATTGTAATTTAATTTTTAAAAACGTAAAAAATATAAATAATAGACATTAATATTTAATAAAAATTTAAAGTTCGTTTATATTTATATTTTTTGGTAAATACGAAAATTGATCGAAAAGTGTAAGTTTCCGTTATTTTAAATATAAAATACACATTTAAAATTAATTTTCATATTTTAAAATTTACTAAAAAAAAAGAAAAAAAAAGAAAAAAAAAAAAAACAATTAGTTTCAATATTTTAACAATTAAGCTAAAAATGTAGGGATTTCAAAGAAATTATGCAGATTTTGGTTACGATATAAAATATGAATCGTCTTTAAACATTTAACTAAAAAAAATGATTTTTATAATTTTTTCAATTTTAACTTGATAAATTGCCTACGTATTATTGGTGAGATTTTTATTATATGATCCTTGAAGCAGCCTCGTTACATGCAGGGTGAGTTGTGAGTTGGAATTTCGGAAAAATAACTTGACTTTCAATCAAAAATAATTTCTAAGTATTTTTTTCTTTTTTTAATCATAAGTTTTTTTAATTTAGTTAAACTGAATATTCTAGACCTTCTAGAGCCTAGAAGTAATAATTTTCTAGACTATGTTGAAAAATGCCTGTGACAACTGAGGGTGATGTCAGTTTGCAGACAGATTAGATTCAACTCTTCGGCTTCTTCAAATTAACAATCCAAATATTTCAAGAACTACTCTCTCCACATGAACCCATCTAATGTCAATATTTTACTTCTCGTACTTATACAACTATTCAAATAATATTTTTTTATATTTCATAACACCTCCCATGTAGGCGTTTGCCCTTAAACCTGTTACATAAGACATTTACGGTCATCTCTCAAGACATTACAAACTTCATGGCAACTCAGTAACTCATGATTTTTTTTTTCCATCGGGACAGATTGGCCCCTTCATTATCTGCATTCATCTAATCTATCGCTATCTCCTACTTCCAATATCTAATAAGCCCTCTTTCAAACCTAACTTCACGCTTTAATATTCATGCCCATGTTTCACAGCCTACAGAATAGGAAATTAATTCATTAAATCAGTTTCATTTTCCTATTAGTTTCCTTGGTTTTTCATACTTTCTAAGACTGCTTAGCCTGCCTTTCTTTTCCTTCCGACCTTAATGATCTCTCTTCTTTCATCTCTCAAGATGCAATATCCATGCCCTTAAGTAATAAAAAGACTAATTTTCCACAAGAATAGTAAAGTTTTTCATTTAATATATATTATATATATATATATATTATATATATATATATATATATATTATATTATATTATATATTAATAATATATATATATATATATATATATTTATATATTATATATTATATATATATTTAATATATATAATATATTATTATACAGTATATATACTATATAATATATATATATATAATATATATATATACTTAATATATATATATATATTAAATATATATATTTATATAATATTATATATATATATATATATATATATATATTATATAAGAGAAAGAGAAGAAGAGAAAAGAGAGAAGAGGAAGAAAGGTTGAAAGGGAAGGGAAAGAGAAAAAAAAGAAAAGGGAAAAAGAAAAAAAAGTTGTGCAGGGACCACCACAGTTCACAGGAAGCACAGATATACCGTGTCAACAAACTAAAAACAGGGAAGGTCCTATCAACGACATAAAATTGGTGCCGAGAAGAGAGTTAAATCTGGAGCATGTTTAATAATTCAGAAAAGGAATGCAAAAATGCTGTCCACTTTCGCAAAAGTGAGAGGATTCTGCAAGGTGATGATGGACAAGACAGTATGGAAATGGGAAGAACCGTGATTGAGGACAAAGGTAGCATCGAAACCACAAATATTAAATGAGGCGTCATCGTGCAGAAACGGGCAAGATGGAGGACATCTCGCATCATGAGAAAATGGGAGAAATTTGGATAGTCCTACTTGGTAACCTGCCGGACACTCCGAGAGGCGATCTCTTTTGTATGAACATGACCAGCAGCAAATGAGGGGCTTAACGATACGTAGCTTGGCTCGAAAATCAATTCCTCTGTGCAAATTCCTGCCAGAGGAAAGGAAACCGCAACGATGGTTAAAAATTAGAAGCAGCAAAGCTATGATATATATATATATTTAATATATATATTAATATATTATATATTATAAATATATATATATATTTATATATATATATATATATATATATATATCTATATTTATTATCTATTATATATATATTATATTTGTATGTATTTTATTTTATTTACTTATATAATAATAAAAAATAAAGATTTATATAAAATATATTTTATATTATATTACTTTATATATTTTATTATATATTAATATATATTATATATTATTATTTATATTTTAATATTATATATATACTATATAATATTTTTATATATATAGTATATATATCTATATATATATATATCTATATAATATATATATATTATATATAATATATATATATATATATAATATTATTATATATATATAGATATTATATTATATAATATATATATATTATATAATTATTATATATTATAATTTAATATTATATATATATATTATTATTATATATATAGTTTATATATTACCTATGTCTCAACTATAGGTTAAGTTGGTCGATGCACCAGGTGCGGTGCGTGGTTTGCTCATTTTGGTGCGGTGCGGTGGGTATCTAAAATTTCAGGACCTGGTGTTGGTGCGGTGCCGGTGCGGAGGAGAAAAATTTTGTGGTCGGTGGACGGTGCGTTGCGGTGCGTTTGCGGTGGTGCGGTGCATGGTTGCGGGCTCTTGATCGCACGCGCACCGCACAAGCTTCACGACAATTTCTAAATAAAAATGATGAAAGAAAATTCTGATTGAATATATATATATATATATATTATATTAATATATATATATATATAATCTTAATATTTATATATATCTATATAATTATAATTTTATTATATTATATATATATATATTTATACTATATATATTTATATATCTATATATTATATTTAGTAATGCCCTATAGTGTGTTTTTGGCTTACAAAGATTCATCAGGGCGAATGAAGAGTGGCAAGGAAGATTTTACAAAGTATTATTTTGGAGCAAGAAATTAAGATGTAGGATCACTTAGCTTTGGACAACACGCTTAGCAGTCTGGATATCTATTCTGAGGTTTTGTAAAAATTAACTGGTGAAGGTAAACAATGTTTTCACATTTACGATGTTCATAATGATCTTCATTAATGGTAATAAAAATGTAACGAACATAAATTTAGAGGAGAGAAGATGTGCTTACAAAATAGTCTCTCTCCATGCATTTTTATTCCTTGTTACTGGTACTAGCTGAGGATAAATTGATATCCGTCTTCAGAGTTATTACGAGAGTATGGACAAACAAGTGTTGTGCTGTTAATCAATTTCGGATGTCTTTGAATGATTGGAAAGTATAATAGATCAATTGGTTTAAGAAATGAATGTCAGGGAAGGAAGACATCTTTCTTTATCATGCAGAGCGGCCGTTCTGGCAAGAGATCATTAAGTTCTTGCCTATTAACATGAATTTGAGTAACGTCATGTATTATGGAAAGTTAGCGAACTTTAATCTGGCCTGTATTTTATTTAGTTCTTAATGAGCCATGGTCGAATGGTTAAAGTGTGCCGCAATTGACTATATTTTGAGGATTTTGCTGTTTGTTTGAAAGATGCCACAAATTTTAAGTGTGATACTGACGGAGTTTGTGTTGTTCACTCAAGAAGAAATAAATTTCTTAATATTGGAACCAAGCCTATCTCATGACCAAGTTGGACTTCATCTAGGGATAGGTTCCATTTCGACAGCATTTCATTAAATACGTCACTGATATTCACCTGTATGACGTTTAGTGAGAGG
Organism: Trachelipus rathkii; assembly: GCA_015478945.1. NCBI lineage: Eukaryota > Metazoa > Arthropoda > Malacostraca > Isopoda > Trachelipodidae > Trachelipus > Trachelipus rathkii. The sequence goes on from JABUQX010125641.1 coordinate 16,430, forward strand.
TTCTGAGCAGACACAATAATTTATTGTTCTTCTGAATAATTGTTCGGCATGAGTACTCCAGAGAAAACAAAGACTGCTGATGAGTAATTGACATACTCGTCGGTGGAAGAAGCTAACATTGAATGATTATTTGATGAGGTTATTAATTCAGAAACTTTAGTTTTAATCTTAATCATCTTTTTTTTCAATATTTCTGTAGTATTTAATTTGAGTAGTGTGTTGGAAGAGCCGATATTTGCCAGCCGTGCCAACCAAGATTTTCACTGTGGAGAGCCAGATATACATTTACTATTACATTTTGTAAATTTATATATCATCTTTCATGATTTTTTCATTTATTGCCCATCTATTGTAATTTTTAATATTAGTTTCAAGAATAATTTGAATGTTTTGGATGGGGTTACTCTTTTACTCACTTTCCTTTCTACATTTTCCTTTGTGTTTTGCTGCTTAGATAGTTTTAACCCAGATATCATTCCCTTCCGAGAATAATTATGATTGCAAGTGTACGTGCGAGTAATGGGAAACAATAATCGATTAATCCGAAACCACATTGATAAGGAAACCATCTGAAAAATTGCCTTTAAACAGTTGAATTTCGAAGCGAAAATACTAACAGGTAACGAGCCTATATATTATTTGCTAGATTTGATTGACGTTAAAATTACTGTCACACTTGAGATAGGCCTAGTCAGTTTCTCAGAAAGTTGTTTTAATTTTTAACAGTTCATCAGAACATTTTTCTATCGCTTCCGATCATGGTGCGAATGCCAAATAATTTAATTTTCAATTTGTGAATGCGAAGTCAATGCGAATTATATTTTATATAATATAATATATATATAATTTATATTATATTATCTATATATATATATATATATTACTATATATATTTTATATATATCTATATATATATATATATATATATATAATATATTATATATCTGTATATATTTATATATCTTATAATATATATATATATTTATATTTATATTATATATATATATGTATATATATAATATAATTATATTTATATATTATAATTATATTTAGTATATATATTATATTAATATATTAGTTATAAATATATACTTATATAATATTTATATTATTAAAAAAATAAATCATATGTATATTATATATTTATATAATTATATTATATAATATTATAATATATCTTCTTATATCTATATATTATATATATATAATATAATGTATTTATATATTGTTCATTTTCTTTAACACCTCATCAGGCACATCTACTGAAACCTGTATCCCACATAATATATTCAGATACTTAACAGTTCACCATCTTCTTTAGTTAACACTTAAGACATTACTACTACTTTATGTGCTGGGTGGAAGAATTGCCAATCGTATGTCCTGCGTGTCCGTAGAAGGCGATAAGGAAGGTGGTAGTTGGGTTGGCTGCCCATACATTCCTTTTGCCTAGGACTGCTACTGCAATGCCTGGCGAAGTTCGTGGATACCGTAACGCCTTCCCATCTTTCGGCGAATATGTATGATGGTCTGGGTGTCAGAGAATATGTTGAGAGAGAGGAGAGAGGTGATGTGTGTATTTAGAAAGGGCATTTGATTTGCTCGCTGTGATAGAAACAAAGATGACAGGAAGGGGTGAAGACGAGTGGTATTGAAATTATGTGTGTGTTTGGTGTGGGAAAGGAATGAGAGGGGGGAGGAGGAATAGCAATTTTGATGAGTGCTTGTGGTAAAGAGCTATGGTGGATTTGTGTGTTTGAGTACTCGAATTCTATGTGTTAAATTTAGTTTGTGAACATGTCAGGTATGATTTTGGTGTGACGTATGGTCCATCTGAGGAAATGTTGAAGAGATCGATTTTCTGGGATAATCTGAATGGTATTTTGGATTGGGTGAGTAGGAGCTTCTCAGATTATTGGTTGGGACTCTACAATGGTTGGTAGGTGAATCAGAAGAGATGGTATACACAGGTGGTTTTGGGGGTGTCGGGAGAAAATGAGAATGGTAGGAGGGTTGAATTGATTTTGTGTAGGAAGAGGTATGTGTGGTAATAATCTTCTTTAAACAAAGTATACATAAGTAAAGTAGAGTTATGTAGGTAGGATGGTATGAAGTGAAGTAAGGGGGGGGGGGGGGGGGGGGGGGGGGTGATTGATTTTGTGTTATGAAGAAAATGTGTTGAAAGTTGTGTTGGCTATTGCGTTGTTATGGTGAAGAAACCAATTGTTGTTTCATTAATGTGTTCTATTAATATTAAGTTGTGGGGGGCTTGCGGATGGAGAGGAAAGTGATACGGAAGGAAGTGGTAGGAGAATTAAAAGTGAGAGGTTAAGTGAACAAGTGTATAAGGATATAGTCTAAGATCAACTCGCAAGTAATCAGTTTGAATGTTGAAAAGTTGAAACTGAAACAAATTCTGAGCAATGAAGGACGTCAGTTGTTAGCGTGCAGAAGGAGTTGTGGATGTGCTAAGTAGGATAGAATGTTAACAGTGATGGTGGAATGAAGAGGTGAATGCAAGCTGTTAAATAGTTAAAAAAGAAGCGTGGGATTGAATGTCTAAAAGCCAATGATGAGTTTCAAAAGAAAGATGTTTGGATTATATGAGGAAAAAACGAAATACTAAAAGGTGTATAAGTAGGAGGAAAGAAGAGGTAATGAACAGAGTAAGACTAGGATGAATGGGGACTTCAAGGGAATAGGAAGCTTCTGGAAGGAAAGCTCGAAAGGTTAAGAATGAATAAGGGGACCTGCCTTAGAATGATGAATCT
>JABUQX010125642.1:0-14878 GCA_015478945.1 Trachelipus rathkii
AGTGTGCTTCGATTCAGTTTTAAGTGGGTGTTTAGCCGTTTTCTTACATTATCATTGAAAAACGCTTTTATGCGTTTTTCATTATAGCTAATATATTATATATATATATATATATATATATATATATATATATATATATATATATATATATATATATATATATATATATATATATATATATACAGTATATATATATATATATATATATATATATATATATATATATATATATATATTATATATATATATATATATATATATATATATATGTGTGTGTGTGTGTGTGTGTGTGTGTGTATGTGTGTGTGTGTGTGTGTGTGTGGATCACAAAATATATGCTAGTCTATCTAAGAATAGTTTCTTACCTCTCCATGTATGCTTGAAATATGTGATCGCAGACTGTAGAGGGACTTTTTCTGAGCCTTGTAACATTTAGACTGCGGTAAACACTTAATACATTTAAATACCATACGATCACCTTCGTTTGAGCTTACAAACTCAAAAAATTCTTGTAGGTAAGGCCAGGGGTTTTTTACTTGACGTTTTCGTCAAGAAACGATCCATTTTATCAAGAGTGAAAAGTCTTTACGATCGGAAAAAAACACAACATATTTCAGTAATAGTTGAATTTAGACTAATAACGCTGCGCATACAAAATGAAACGAGACCGGGTACATATTGTAATAACATGTCTAAACTTGTTACGAGTTTGAAACAATTTCAAACCAGAATAGAATTAAAATGTTTTATTTTTCTATATTTTTTAAAGTTGCGGTTGCGATTGCGGTGTAATTTTGCTTAAAATAATTGCGTCGCAAGCCAATTCGCAACTCATTCAAAATAATTGCGGCGCAATCGCAACCGCAACCGAGATAATTGCGATCGCAATTGCGGCCGCAACAAGTTGCGTTACACATTTACCCAACACTCTATATATATATATATATATATATATATATATATATATATATATATATATATATATATATATATATATATATATATATATATATATATATATATATATATATATATATATATATATATAATTTGGTTAGGTCAAATAATATTGGATTAGCTTTGAAAATTTGTGTTCTTGGTGTATTTTTCCAACTTAGACACTTGGGTCACCTGGGTCACCTGGGTCACCTGGGTGATTCAGTTTAATTTTGTTAAGAAAAAAACTCCATTACATCCAGGAGCCCCTTTTAGGTAAAATGGGGAGTTTCATGATATATTATGTTTATTTAAAGTAATGTTGAATCTATTTATAAGATTGTAAACATTTTTTCTTTGAATTGTTGTATATTCTTAAATAAAATTTGAGAAACAAAAATCATGATAAAAGATGAAAATTTGAGTTTCTGGAAATTGGTTGACTGACAGCAGGTACTACTACTACTACTACTACTACTACTACTACTACTACTACTACTACTACTACTACTACTTTTCTTCTTTTCAGGAATCGACAATGAGACTATTCCAACACCTCAGGAATACATCTTGAATATTGTGTCCGATTTCGACAATTGCACGTCAAAATCCGACCGAATGTATTGTCTTTCTCTTCTACCAAGCTATTGGAGGCCATATCATACTGAGTGCAGTCCTTGTGCTTTCAATTTCACGATAATATCAAAAGTATGTTAAGGTCTTATCTGTTGTCTTCTTTTGTCCACACCATATCTTTATCTTAACGTATTAATATATCGGAGTTTATTTACCTTTTCTTGAATGTAGAATAATGGATTTTGATTCATAGAGCCACTCATAACAAATAATATATAATCAATTAATTTTCGTATTGACACTTCTGGATATAAAATTATTATTATTATTATTATTATTATTATTATTATTATTATTATTATTATTATTATTATTATTATTATTATTATTATTATTATTATTATTATTATATTATTATTAATTATTATTATTATTATTATTATTATTATTATTATTATTATTATTATTATTATTATTATTATTATTATTATTATTATTATTATTATTATTATTATTATTATTATTATTATTATTATTATTATTATTATTATTATTGTTATTATTATTATTATTATTATTGTTATTATTATATTATTATTATTTATTATTTCTATGTTAAAATCCATTCTTGATTAAGCTGATCACATTTTAATTTTACTTCTGTTTGAACTTGCAGATTGAAACGTTTGAAAATGATTTGGTATATATCGGCAGGGAGGTAGAAAAGATGTTAAGAAGAGAAAGCCTCTCAGTGAAATCTGAAGATCAAAGCCCGTTTTCTGTTCTTGGATCTTTGGCTAGCCAACAAATTCCCTGAACAGAAAATCTAACCTTTCGACGCTTAAATTCTGAGGACGTTTTTGGATTCTTTTAAGAATATGAGAAGCAACTCATTGCAGAAGTTATAAGATTTGACTCGCTTTGTTCGATTATGATCCCTTTGAAATTAAGTTAATGAAACCTTTGTTGGATAACGTCGGTGAAAATGAGTGAGATAATAATTCTCTCTTTGATTGTTTCTTAGAAGAATCTTACAAATCGGTAAAAAATACACAGTAAACATGTGTAATAAAATTCATAACATTTGTGATTAAATTAAAAGCAGATAGTGGAAGCTGATTTTTTTTTCAAGTAAATGAATCTAAATTGATTATAAATATTACCCGAATAATAAGAGAAAAAATACAGTGGGGGGAATTTCACTATTGGCTGGCAAGTCAAAAGTATCGGGTATCGAATCCCACTCACGTTTCAAGGTTCGTCCAGCCACTCACCCAGCTATGGTAGATAAAATAGGTACCAGATTTGATTTGAAATCCACATAATGAAAGATTTTGAGTTTTGCTGGTGTCTGACTGAAAGTTACAGAACGGTTAATTCTCTGACATCTGAAGAACAATTGCGTGCCCTGAGCTGTAAATGTTTCCAATATTTCTGATCTGCTTTTAAGTATTAAAAGAAAATGTTGAAATCAAAACCTAAGGATAATGCAATTGGAAATAAGTTCACAAATCAAAGATTCTCTATTTAACAGATTCGACATCAAAAACAAATGCCGCCCTTAAAAGTCAAAATTAACATTTATCCTCTTTTCCTTTATTCTAGCCTCATCAGTATTAGGAATAAGTAGCTCAAAAAGGATAAAAGTTTTACCAAATAACAGAAAACTGAATCCAGTCCAATTATTGACATTTCCTGAAAATTATTTAAAATTTTCCATAATTTTTTCTTTGGACTCAGTTTCAGTTACTTTGTATATATACACCATTTATTTAGGTATGAAACAAATCTCTAAAAATTAAATTAGTTGCTAAATAAAAATTATTTTAAAATATTTATTCAGAAAAATAATTAAAACAATCAAAATTTCAAAATGAAATAAAAAAGAAATATTAGATAAACAGAAATCTCATTTTATTTTATTTAGAAAATAGCTTTCAACAAAATATTTACACCCATTGTTACAAGAAATATTTCACCGTTTATTTTAATAATTCTCCCCTCCTTTTTCAGAAAATTTCATAAAAATAGTCTAATTCGCCAGAACAGTTTCAATCTGGTTCTTGAATTATTTTTAAGGTTTCCACAAATACAATGTATTTATATTTTATTTATTATTAGTTATTATTAAAATTTATTATTAATTTATTAATATTATTATTATTACATTATTTATTATTATTATTATTGATTATATTATTAATTATTATTTATTATTATTATTAATTGCGTGACTCATTTAAGATGTAGTAATCAGTAGATACATATCTAAGTTTATATAATATATAATTTCTTCTATCGCTCTGTAGCACCAACCTCTGTAGTATATATAATATTTACTATTTATATAGAATAATATAATAATAGTATATATATATAATTATATAAATATATATAATATAATATTATATCATATAAGTATATCTATATACTATATATATAATAATTTAATTATATATATATATATATTAATATATATATATATATATATATATAATTAATATTAGTTATATATATATTTTAAAATATAATACTTATATATTATATAATAATTATATTATATATATAATAATAATATATATATAGATATTATATATATATATATATTATATAATATATAATCTAATTATATAATATATTTGTTATTTATAATATTATAATTATATATTATATATATAAATAATATAAATAAAATTAAATATATTATTATAATATAATATATATTTTATATATAGATAATATATATATATATATAATATATATATTATCATAGATATATATATAATATATTAATATATATTATATATATATATATATATAATATATATAAAATATATATTATTTATATATATATATTATATATAATATTATATATATATATATTATATAATATATATAATATATAATATATTATATTTATAGTATAATATAGTATATAAATATAATATAATATATATATTCTAATTATATATATAATATATATGTATATATATATAATGATATATATAATATATATCTATAATAATATATATAATAATATATTAATATAGTATAATATATATATTATACAAATTATTTCTAATTTCACTTTGATTGCCAATGTATTTTATTTATTATTATTTATTTATTATTATTATTATTATAATATTATTATTCATTTTATTATTATATTATATTATTATTATTATATTTATATGATTTTATTAATTATTATTATTATTAATTATTATTATAATTATTTATTTAATATTATTATTATTTTATATTATTATTAATCGCTGTTCATTAAAGATTAGATCAGATGATACATATCATATGTTTTATATAATATATATATATAATAATATATTATTATATATATATATAATTATATTATATATTAAATATATATTATATAATATATATATATAAATAAATATATTATATAATTTATCAATAATTATATTATAATACATAATAATATATATAATATATAACTAATAACTAATTAAATAATATATATTAAATTATAAATAATATATATATATATATATAATAGTAATATATCATATAGATATAATATATATAAAATATTATATATATTATATATATATATATATTATGTATATATTAATATATTTATATTTTATATAGTATATATATGTTTATCTATATATTATAATATAATATAATATTTATATATAATATTATAATATAATATATATAGTATATGATAATATATAATATATTATATAATATTATAATATATATATATATATATATATATATATATAATATATATATTATATATATAATAAGTATTATATATATTATATATATCTTAATTATAAGTAATATATATAATATAAATATATAATATTATATATAATATAATATATATATATTATATATTAAATAATATATTAATATATATATAAAATATTATTAAATATATATAATATATATAATATATTATATATATATCATAATACATTATATATATATACTTAATAATTATAATATTATTATATAATATATATACGTATACATATATTAATAATATAATATAATAATATACATATTATATATATATATAATATAATAATATATATAATAATATATAATATATTAATATAAATATATATAATATATATTATATATATTCATAAACGATATATATAATATATAATTTTAGTATATATATAATATATAGTATATATATATACTATATATAATATAATATATATATATAAATATCAATTAACTAGATATATATACTATATAATATATATAATATATATTATATATATATATTATCATTATATATATATCTTAGATATATATATATTAAATTATATATATATATATATTATAATATAACTATATATATTTTTATTATATATATATAAGTATTATATATTAAATATATAATTATATTATAATAATATATATATATATAATTAATATTATAAATATAAATATATAGTTAACTATATATATTATATTATATTTTATTATATATTATTTATAATATATATATATCTATATATATATATATATATATTTATATATATTTATATATATATATATAACTTATGTGTGTGTGTGTGAGTGTTGTGTGTGTTTGTGTGTGGTGTGTGTGTGTGTTTGTTATGTACGTTAAAATTAAATCTTATTTTCTTAATAAAATAAACATATTTGAACTGGATATTATTTTACTTTTACTAATTTATATTTCTCGACATCAAAGATATTTCAAAATATTTCCTTTTTCCATACTATTTAAAAAGTACCTGACTCTATTTTAATAAAATATACAAAAAAAATGGAGTGGAAAGCTTGTATAAAAAAAAAAAAAAAAAAAAACAAAAAAACGTTGAAAAATATCCGTGCAAAAAATAAAAGAAGCAAAATGATAACTTTTCAGGTGCAAAAATTAATTTTGCATTTTTTAAATTTAGGTTTCACGAACGCAAATACAATTCGTGGGAAAAAATTATATCCGTTACCGATATATATATATTATAATATATATAATTATATATATATAATATATTATATTATATTATTAAGTATTATATATATATTATATATATTATATATATAGTATTATATAAATAATATAAATAATTATATATAATTATTATATGTGATTTTACATATGGAATCCGGTAGGGGGGCGCGGCGCTCCCCTGTAACGTCAGGAGACGAATGAAGGTTTTCGGGGTCTCCGGATGGGGTATTTTTGGTGTATCATTTCATGTAGCGATTTAATACCCTGTGGGTTCTCTGCCTCCCGGACCTATTTGTCTATTGATTATTTCATGGTATTGTGCCGTGATACATTATGCCGGTGATAATAATTCTGTGATTGTTGGTTTTTTCCCTACCTTCTCTCCCCTTTGTCCCCACTGAAACCCTGTGTGGCGGCGTCCGCCACATATGTTCTTCTTACTTAAATGAGCTACTTGATAATGACTACTTATATGAAGCCTACTTTACATTTGAGCTATCTTAACTTAGCATGGTTGACGCCTTTCATCGGTCTGTAGTTAACTAACCATGTCGCGGCTAGCGCGCAACATGGTTTTATCTTAAGCCAGCGTGCACATGATACGGTTTTTAACCGTTAATTACACTTGGAAGTGTAGTGAAGTAGCCTTGAAAGTGTGCACTTAATACGTTCGTAGCAATGTTTCCGGGGTTCCGCGCATTCCCGGTGTCCCCTTATGCGGGGGACGCCCCGTGTTGACTGAACCACCGCCGCGTCGACCGCCCGCGGTGCTTAGCTCGCCCGGCTCGAGGATTATCTCAGTGAGCGTTGTGGCGCGCTCGCCTTCGCAGAAGACTTCATAAAACAAAAATTATCATTATTCGAATACGAAGGGTGGCACTGTTGGCAACCGAGGAATACGATCTTGTCGACCATTATCATCATTCCTTTCACCTTTAATTTCCCTGTGCTACCGGACCATTACATGAGATTGGATTTGATTTTGAAGTATTTTTAAGAGGGCTCTTGCGTATGAATAATGAATATAAGAATAATAATTAATAATATATAATATAAATAAAATATAAATAAAATAAAGAATATATTATACTATATATATTATTATATAATATTATAATATATATATATATAATATATATTATATATATTATAAATATTAATATATATATATATATAATATCATATAATATTTAGATATAATTATATATATATTATAATATATATATTTATAATTATATATATAATTATCTTATAATAATTATATATTATATAATAATATATATCTATACGTGCTTTTTAGGTGACCGGGTGAGACATAAAGGCGGTGTGCGTCAGGGACGGGGTCCCCCTTCTCACCTCCTCCTGGCGACCGTCTTTACGTCTTTACGTCTTTGACGTCTTTACGTCTTTAGGTAAGTAATAACGGTGTTTTTACCTACCCCTAGAGACGTAAAGACGTTGCGCAAGACTGCGTGGATTTGATGGGTTCACCATCATCACGCAGCTTGCGCAAAGTCTTTACGTCCTTAAGGTCTTTACGTCTTTACGTCTTACTGTCCACATCACAATTTTGGTTCATAAAGCTATTGTATGTCATAATATCGATTAATCGTAGTTTGAGGGCTTTGAATGTAATGGAGTATTCAGTAGTCAGTAGTAGTGTGGTATCGCATGGCCTGTTAGCTATGTAGCAGGTAATATTAGTTCATTCAAATATATAGTTTTTAATGGTAGTAGTGTGATGTAGTAGTATGTAGTAGTTAGTTAGTAGTATGTAGTAGTAGTAGTAGTATGTAGTATATTTTTTTATATAAAATTATACTATTTAAATATTATCACTCATTCGATTTCATCGTAATGCATTTTAATTTTCATAAGCATAAGATACTGAGTTCAACATTGTAACATATAACAAAAGTTTCCACTGAACAACTACTCGAATGCATGCTTTGAACAACAGCTTAAAACTAATCTAATTTTCGTATTCAGTGAATAAACCACGTCTAAACCGTTGATTTGGTTCTGTCATCCATCAACAGTGAAGATTGTTTGATAAGAGTTATAAAGTAACAAGTTCCCAAATACATGAAAAAGTCACAGGGATATAATAAAGAGTTTCATATATATTAATATAACTTTAACATTGCGTTTTTAATTATGTCGTGCAAAATAAATTATCATCGCTCTTCTCTTGTTGTTTTGCCTCTTCGTTTATAATTATATATTTATATTATATTTTAATTTTATAATATAAAATATATATATTATATATATATTATTATATATATATATATTATATATATCTATATATAGTATACTATATATATAATATATTTTTATATAATACATCTTGGCGGAAGATCATGGGTGAAGTTGAAAGCTGAAGCACAGATCTAATTCTCAAGCGTTTCCAACCTATATTGTAGTATATACCAATTAAATAATAGCTGATATCGATTAAACATTTGATCACATTTCGGGATCTTTAAATCCACCCATCCGTTTATTCAAGAGAGTAGTAAAGCTTGGTTAACTTGGCTTCGCTGTTTTAACACGTTTTGCGATGTTTTTCAAGTTGTTACGGTATCCCATCATTTCATATAAATAGAATACAATTACTTTTAATGGCCATCAATATGTGATGATCCTTTCGAGTCGGTGACATCGTCAAGAGAGCCTCTTTATTCTTTCAAATGTATTTTAACTAGGTGTACGTTTAATGACTTTTTTCGACTGAGTCTGACAGATGAAACTCTAATACACGTCACTAATATAATGCGCCATGTCATTGTTGGCTTTCCAATAGTTACTGAAGTCGAGTCCTTTCAGTTTTTTCTCCCCCATGAGAAGGTAACTCTGGATTCCTGCTGTAGACCACCCAGTCACACCGGCAATACTACTCGTTGGTTATTTATGCACGGATTATCCGTATTCAGTATGAAGCACGTTAGGCCTTTATCCCATGTTTCTAATAAATTAAAAACACCAGATGATTCCTATCTCGAGACTGTTTCTGCATATACCGACATAAGGACCATCTGTTGCTCTTCTAAGCTGGAACGATCAGAGGACTGTATTCGCCGCATCGAGGCCTGCGCTGAATTACTATATGTAAGCGTCGCAACTCCCGGAAAGTGACTATGGTTTTAGTCAAGTGGGTTGTTCTCAAACGAGGTTTAAGGAGGCGGTGATCGACGGCATGTTAAGGGCCAAAGTTGGCAACGGGCTACTTTGAGAACATATGATAATAGAATATATTAATAATATATATCAAAATATAATATATATAGATCTATTTATATATATATATATATATTATATATATATATATATAATATATTATTATAATTATTAAAAATAAATTATAATATAAAATCTAATATGAATTTAATATATCACCAATCGCGTTGTTGACATTTATCTCTTAAGAAATTAGTAGTAGATTACGCGTAAGGCTATCCCAAAATGCATAATTGAAGCTACTTACCCATAATAACCACATCTATAATAGATAATCAAATCATATAAAAAGTACAGCGGGTGTATATATATATATTATAATATATATAATAATAATATATAATATTAAAATATATATATATTATATGGTAATATAAATATATATATTATCATAATATATATAATATACATTATAATATATACTATGTATCCTTAACTATGGACTCTAATGAAGGACATCAATTTAAACCTCTAAATCTTTGCAAATAATACCATTCGTATATGCTTGTTCAAATTTTTTTCTGACTTCCTCTCACATCATCCTGCTAGCATGTATTAAAGAGTTCTCTAAGCGATACTATAGTTTGTTTAGAGGCTGGATCATCGATGTAAATAGATCCACACACAAATGTTCTTCATAACGCCCTAATATAATTTTTTCACATCCATGGAAGCCAAGAGCTGCTTAATAATTAGTTTCATGATGTCTGTTAACCATTTGTTAAATCTGTGATATTCCTGATACAAGCCATTAATTGCGCTACAGTGACATAAATTAGTCAGTATTATCCGTTTTTCTTCAAAAGCATGTATAATGATTTTCTTACGTGCGTCTGATAGATATTTTCTGCTGTAAACCATGTAATATAGAACCCTTAAGATGTAAGGTATATACATGCCGTTTTCACTACAATTCATAATTCTAATTTCGCATACTGTGAAGTATTTAGATATTTTGAAAAAGCTAAGTGAGTGTTACAACACTTCTAGCTATGACTGTTTAGGCTGGTATTAATACATTGCATATGAATGTTATAGTTTTAACATTAGATCAAGCTCAGCGTGTTTACAGTACATTAGTAATTTTTCCAACTCTTAAAGTACACCGCTTGCCTCTAGAATATTGCGGAGTGGATGAAACCTGTGGAAATATTCAATGAGCATTAGAATTGTCCTTGATATATGACGAAACGACTGCTTCAGGGATCTTGATACCCATGATCTCTTGTATGCGGTAAGTATCTGTTGTCTAGTATAGTAATGATCATGATTATGGTAGAGGAGCACGACTTATACACTCCAAGAGACATACATACTTAGATCTTTTTAAATAATGTTAAAGATATAAAGATAATAAGAACATAAAACGTAAAGCTTATGCTGTAATGGAAGAAATGCAATCATATCACAGCGGGATGACATTCACTGAAACGTAAATAAGCTTAGTTTTAACTTAGCTTTGTTGGTTCGACGTTGTATAGCTGAAAACTTTTATTAAATGTTACAATTTAAGCCCATGTTTAAAACAAGTAATGTACAAATATAAATGTATACGATTTGAAATCAGCAAGGGGTGATATAATTTAAAAAATATAAGTTTCTACTATCTGACAAACTTACTGACTACTAGTTCTTCTTCTGTAGTAGAGCTTTCGTCAATTGTGTATTTTCTTTCTGTTCTTCTATATATATATATAATATAACTAATATATATATATATATATATATATAATAGTATAATATAATATATATATAATATATATTATATATATAAATATATATATATTATATAGTAATATAATATATATATTAATATATATTTATATATATATTTATTATATATATAAATAATATATCAAATATATATATAAATATATTATATATATATATATATATATATATATATATATATATTATGTATATATACTATATTGATTATAATATACTACTACTACTACTTCTGCTATTATTACTACTACTAGTTAAGTGCGTGCCTGAACCAACTAATGTTCGATGTAAATCGTACGTAGTCTGTCGTTGTTGTTGTTGTTTTTGTAGTTGTTGATGTCGTCAATGTTGTTGTTGTTGTCGCTGGTGGTGTTATTGGTGTTAACTCTCAAGGACACCTATTTATTCACATATCTTTACTGTTTGAAATGTACTTTTCTTCGCCATTCACACACACACATTCCTCCACACTGTATAGTTTGAGTTTAACATTCGTTCCCCTACTTTAAGAATTGGAATGCTTTATATGATAGATGCGATTAGACTATAATTTAATATACTGTATTATGATATAATATATAATATATATCTAATATAGTATATAATATATAATATATATATATATATATATATATATATATATATATTATATAATATAGTATATATATATACTAATAAATAAATAATAATACATAATAATAATATATAATAGGATAAAAAAAAATGTGACTGAAAACGAAAACTCGAGAAATATTTTACTGCATTTTGACAAATTTTTATGAAAAGATTGTTATCAAGACGTATTATCGTTATATTTTATTATTATTATTATTATTTATTATTATATTATTTTATTATTATTAATTAATCTATTATATTATTATTATTATAGTTATTATTTTTAATTTTCATTATTATTTATTGAATATTAATTTAGAAATTCTATATTAACTTTTGTTTTTTATATAGTAGTTCTGGCGTTTGTAGCTTCCTATTCACTTGAAATTTTTCATTCTATATTTTCATTTTAAATTTTCTAAAGATATTCTAGAAAATAATTTCAAAGATACTATGAGGCATTATTTTAATATCTGTGGTTTCGACCTGTTTTTCGTCGTGTAAAACCTCAGTGCGTCTTCAGAGTTTATCGATCTAGCAATTGAATGAATTTTTGTAACACATAAATACTAATTTTAGGTATAAAGCAATTTCAATTTATTTAATCTATAGGAACATTATACGTAATGTCTGGTTTATGAATTGTCTTAGTGTAGTAAGCTCAAGCTATTTAGTTTTTGCTTTTCGCTTGAGGAGTGCAAATTTAAAATGACTTTGATATATCAGCTATAGTTTTCTTGTTATGCGGTGTGTATATACCTTATAATAATTTTCAAATGGTATTATGACTACATTTTCTGACAAAGACAATAGTAGAAGAGATAGGGAAGAAACGAGCAGACCCGGAACATTGGAAATATGGTACTACGACATGGGTATTAATCGAAAAGTTTCTAGTAGAGATAAGTAGGAAGAAAGTTTTCTGGTTTTATGGTATAGTTTTAACTGTGATTGTTGAGTTGCTTGTAGACTTTAATGTGGGTGGTGAAATATAGCCGCTTAGGATATAAATACTCATTTAAAATATAAGTAGAACAATTTTAAATATAGTTTGAATTTTAAAAGATATTGTTCGTATTCTCCCGTTTTTATTTTCTATAGAGTTGTGTTTGTTTGTTTAATTAATTTTTTCTGTTTAAATTTTAAAGGGGTGGTTAAAAGTTTAGTTAGGTTCTGTTGAAATTCTTTTAAACTATGTCATCAATGAATTTAACAATCCCGCAAGCAGCATTTCAAATGGATCTATGAACTGAATTATAACAGTCTCCTACTTTCCAGAAGTGTACCATAGTAGCAATTTCAAAATTGTTTAAATAACTCTATATATAATATTATATATAACTATATTAATATAATATTTATATATATATAGTATAATATATATTATAATATAAATATATCATATAATATACTATAATATATAAATTAAATAAAAAAAATTATATATATATTAAACGTATATATAAATATATTATATATATAATATATATATATAATATATATAATATTATAAATTAATATTATAATATTATATTATATATATTATATAATATATATATATATATATAATATTCGTGGAGACCGTTACTTTCAAGCCTAAAGGCGTTGTGGTTGTTCGTACTAGTGGCGAGGACCTGCCCCCACCCCCGCAGCTCCCCCGCTGGCGCAAACTCTTAGGGGTTAGCCATATAATAGTTATACTTATATATCTATATATATTAATATATATATATATATATATAATATATATAATATATTAATATTATATATATATATATAAATATACTATAAGCCTGACAGGATCAACTACAGACTACAAGAGGGGATGGTGATATATAGATATAAGATATAATATATTATTATATATATTATATATATATATATTATATAGATATATATATGATAATATAATAATATATATTATATATATATATATATGATATATAAGATATATATATATATATATATATTTATAATATATATACTATATATATATATATCAATATATATATAGTATGTATAATATCTAATATATATATATATATATTATATAATATATCTGTATATATATATATATATAATCTTATAATAATAAGTATATATATATTATATATATAATATGATATATAATATTTATAATTATATATCTATACTATATTCTCATGTTCTAGTATTCCAGGTTGGTTAAGCAATTCGTACACGAGCCTATCATAGACCTTTCTATGGAAATATAATGCTGAGTTTCTGTATATATTTGAAGAAGACAATGTAGAAAGGTTCGAGTTTCTTACGAATCAAGCATCAGTTCAGGACGTATTTTATACATTTATACATTTTCACTCATGTGCATAAACTATCATATATCACAAATTTAATAATTTGTTTTTGCGATACATAGCTTTGGAAGGAGTAAAATAGAGTTAATAACTGACTATTATACCTCGTAATCGGTAAAAGAGGAAGAATGTAGATAAATGACGTAAGCTTAAGAATATAGAGGAATATTTCACTGGTGAACGTTAATTAACTGAAGTCGACATTTATAAACTTTCGTAAAGCATTATTTTTTTGCTGTCAGTTAATGAAGTTCGTTTGTGACGGATTTATAAGATGACCATTACACACGGTTTTATTTCATATCGGTAGTGACATTTCGTGAGCTAATAACTTTCGATTGTTATTTATTCGTTTGCTTTTATCTTTTTTTTCTTCCATGCTTCCATGCTAACATTTAAGGCACTAAAATGTGTTTTTATTTAAATAATAATTATATATTATTATATATAT
>JABUQX010125643.1:0-31177 GCA_015478945.1 Trachelipus rathkii
CTGGTTTAATTGTTCTTATACTCTATTACTGAGACAGAGAATTGTCCAAGAGGTAATCTCTCGTTACTCGCGTTCCCTCTCTTGTACTACACTTCTTTGCTCTGAGCGAACTAATACCCTACATCCCTCTGGTGTCCCTCTTTGGAAACAACCAACGGTTGGAAAATGGAGTGGTGGGGGGTTTAGAATTTGTGGGGGAGGATACTGAAGGGGATATTGTTTCCGTGTTTTTATATATTTATGCTAGGAAGATTAAACATAGCAGAAACCATTCTCAGAAATGGATAATACACCATGTGGTTTATAATCTCCCATGTGGTGTTTAGTTTTAAGTATTATGGCTTTCATTTATGGAAAAAACCTTGTGGAATTGCGGATATTTATAAATCATTGTTTTCTTTCTGTTTAGTATTGTTATATTATTTTAATAATGTTCTGAGGATTTTTAAGTCACAGAAGTATTAGAATAGGTAATATTGCAACTGATTTTCTGAGTCGGATATGAAGACCTTATTGAGGATTCCTTATTGCAAATTAAGGTCAGTCTGCATAATAATTACTAATAAACAATATGAAATGAATGAATTCTTTGATAGAAAATCCTCTAAAATCAAACAGATGAGGTTTTTGGAGTAATGTGAGAGTTATGGAAATCATGAGTAGGCAGGACCATCATAAAGACCACACTCGGTTGAAAGTATTCTTGACATGTTTACTTAAGGGTATGAGAAATTGAGCAGCAGATCTCAACTTGAATTGAGGGTCCTTTCTTCGCGGGTGCTTAACTAAGAGGGATTCTAACTTAACCACACACAGCACTCATCTTTATAAGAGATCACTTAGCAGAGTCAGCTGCTCACCCCCTATAGAATATATGGGAGGTTACTTATTGAAACTCTTCATTATGAATGGAATATAGGGAGGTCATAAGTGAGTGGACTCAGTGTGAATTTCATCCAGAAGTCTATTTAAGTAGGGGTATAGGAGAGTCCCTTGAGTCCACTAAAAAGACACAAACCACACCACACTTATAAACTGTCCTGTACTTTCTAGTTCACTTGACCCTTTATAATTACCTGCTGAGCTCGCGATTTAATGAGTAATCTGCTTTTGGCTTTCTTATTATCTGCTGGGTTTTTCATTCTCTGGATATGTTGTTCAGGCTATCTGGTGATTTTCAATAGGTGGCTATCTATGTGCGAAAGTCATGGTTTGTCTCAGATTAATACTGTGGGAAATCTTTCCATAATCTCGCATCTACCCATCTTGGATATTATCCCATGCGTATCACTCTACCTCAACCAAAACTGAGTCCATTATATTACGACCCCACTTCGTTAAATGTAGCCCCTAACAAGGGGTGGCCCGTCGTCGGCAACGATGATACCGCTATATATATACCTTGTGTTGATGTTAAGCCGTAACTCATACATGACATATTTGGGGAATTAAGACTTTGTTAGTCGGGGAATCTTTTTCACTAGACTCCGCTGGGGAAAATTCTGAAATCTGTCATGGATGTCAGGTGATACTCTTAACTTTATACTTTGGCGCTGTGTACTCACCTATGTTAATCTCGTGCGAATTCCTTCTCATTTTCTCTTACCTTCAGGTCTTTGTGGTGAAATTTAGTATCATTTTGGGAGCATTCTTAGTAGGCTGTGTTTGAGTATTTCCCCTACTAGCGTAATTCCCTATTGTTAAATGTCACTTTGCGTCTTAGTTTTGTCAAAAACATCCTGTTCAGATAAAATATATTTTGCGTATAGAATGGACCAGTGTTGATTTATAGAATGTGCGGTTGGGTTCAAAACAACCTCACTCTCCCCCTATCAACAATAGCTACATACCCATATCTGTTGATGATGCCAAATACATTTCTTTAACCACTAATAATAATTAATTAATAAGGAAAACTTTATGGTGTGGGTTTCGGTTTAATTCCCATCCCCTTGGATTTGGATAGGGATTATCCTTTTGGATCATAGTAACATGTCACACCTACAAATCTAGAAATTGTACTAGGTCTCACTATAAAATTAGAATTTTATCTTCCATTTAAATACTTCATTACCGACGGTGAACCACTTCTAGAATGGCATTATCCAAATAGCAACTACTACGAATTTCTTATATTTCAAAATTACTTGTGGTAAAAAAATAATATATACCAAGAAAAAAAAAAATACCCGGAAGACCTAGAGTAGAACACAGCCTGGAAGCCGCCTTATCTGTTTAGAGGGCTTCAATACTCTCAGTGGCAACAGAAAAGCACTGAGATAGTGACGGTTCAATACGTTGTTGCAGGCTACATTTTGTTAATTAAATAGCAGTCGAAAAATATATATACTCTATCCATAGACCAGGGAACCTTGACAGTCTGAGGAGCATTTCAGGTGGCCAAGATAATGGATTTTTTAAATAATAAGGAACAACTTACTTTAGTTTGATAAGTTTCAGGTATCGAAGAATCCCCGAATCTATACCCGGTTTGAGTCACCAATTGTTTAAACAGTCCCATGCAGCCTCCGCACTTGGACTTGCGTACCTAAAATGGGACAAATCTACACTTCAGCCGTTTACACACTCTAACTGCATCACGATAAAAACTCTTGAAAGAGTATCGCGCGCGTGCCATTACCAAGGACCTGGCGAAAATGGGATAGTAATATAATTCTGAGTTTTTGGCGCTCGAGGGTCTGCTGTGTTTAGGAACATATCGCAAGGAGATTACCGAAGTGCTTCTTACGAGACAACCAACAACATAAGAGCCACCTGCTTTCTTAGCTTACTATGGAAGATTGCTACTATTCACCTTAATTCTGACATTTGCCCGTTGAAATCGCTTACATATGATTGGCCCACTATCGAGACTTTAATATCAATATATATCCATTCTCAGAGTACTGAGCGGCAGAAGCAAGGAATACACTATCAGCACCTCCTTCATCAAGTCGAGAGGAGCGTATTTATAGTGGGTAGGTAGGTTACAAGCTGGAGGATACCCCACCCAAGGAGTAAGGACACAAGTCTCTCGCCATGAAATTATGGCGGTTTTAGGTCGAACAGACCTTGTTAAAAATCCTCGTCTTTTCCTTGGACATATATCAAACAATTATGTTAAAAATTTTTTAGAATAATTGCATGTAAAAATAGAATACTTGAATTTTATTAAAGGAGTTATATTTTATTATGTTATCATTGATTTATATAATTGAGTAAAATATTATAGCGTTTTTTTATTTTCACTTTTCGAAAGTCATAGTTTAATTGAGGTCTCTTCTTTCATTATTTTTATTCATTTAATACTCGAGTTAGCTAATTATAAAGAATCTTCTTGTAATAATTATAGTTAATCAATTGTTTTAATCATCATATCCTCGCAACCAATAGGTTTCTTCTATCTCCCTTTACTAAAAATTTTGCGCAGGTAAAATGGTTAATATTTTTAATGTCTCTTGGGTAAGAATTTTAACCCATTATTGATAACCAAAATGTAAACGTTGCGATATTAGTAGAATTTCTCTCTGTAATTTGGTACTATTATTTTGGGAGATTTAAATTAATACTTATGAGAGATATGGATACTTTTATGCCTGTGCAAACTCTAATAATAAATGAAAATAATATTAATGTCTGGATTATTTATTTTTTAGATATACCGGGAGAATTGCACAATATGTCTATGGAGTTTGCTTTCAGCCAGCTCCGCGAAATCAAATGTTCTAGGTTTTGGATATACTCTTATTCTAATTTATCTCCGACTTATTTTTGTTAAGGTTTGTAAATTAACTCGGGGTAATAATAAATTAATTATTATGTGTGAAATTAAATATTCAGAATTTATTTCGTGTAGAATAACAAGGTCATAAGTAAATACCAAAAAGAAAAAAAATTGATTTATATTGTATAATATAGTTAAATATATTTGCATCAAATTTATAACAAAGAGAAGATAAGTGAAATTGAATAGGTGTATGTGATTTGGTATTATCTTTTTTATTTTGTTTGGATTTTACCCCGCTGCCGCTATAATTTACTTTAGTGTAAATTTTACAGTTAAACCCCGGTAGAAAAAACCCCGGTTTTTCGGGATTTTGCGCGCCGTCGGGCCGTGTTGGCCTGAGGCTGGGTGAGTGCAGTACAGAGCCCCCCTTCGCCTAATTTTTCCTCACGAATCCCATACGTGCCGTTTAGACCGCGCGCACTTGGTAGAGCGAATCTAGTTGTCGATCAATAATGTATACACATTGATATGTGCAATATCAAGGAAATCTAATCGGAAGGAAGTAACATTTGGTATAAGTTTGTATAGTTATAAGGTATTTAATGGATTTGCCAAACAGGGGTGACAGATCAGGGTTTTCACATTAACGGCGATTGTCAGCGTTTTAATGGGCTAGGTGATGTTTATGCTTTGACTACTTTACAGAAGAGTAATCGTGGTGCAGGGCAGCTTCTGAGAATATAGAGGATCCTCCAAAAATAGTCATGTCTTTGTCCACCCCTAGCTTTAAGTTTGCTATGTGGCTGTCTCGTGGTCTGAGAAAATGCAGGATGGGTGATCAAAAATAGTGAATAGCACTTCTAAGTATTGTATTCTCGCCCCGGGTATGATGACGGGCAGCCGTTGTATGTTGAATTGTTCGCCCTTGGGTTCACCTTTCAAATTGTAAATATCGACTAGGGTTTATGGAAAGAATTGAAAGTGGGCCCGTGACCGGAAATGGTTTAGAATGAATGGAGATGAGTGGGAGGGTGCCCTAACCTATTATATTTACTGATTGGTTTTGTGTGGCGATCTGAAGAGTTTGAAAGAGGATTGGTAGAGAGATTTGGCAGGCTGGGTAAAAGGGAGTTGAGAAGTAAACGTAGAATAAGAGTAAGGTTATGGTTGCGAATGAGGAACAGTCCTCAGTGTGAAGAATGTTAGATGGGTGAGCAGCTGGAACAAGTGTCTGAAGTTTAATTTTAGGGTATAATGTTGGATGAGAAAGAGAACGGATGATTGCAGAGTGAGTAAGGTATATGTTGAATGCCAGGAAGGTGGCTGGTGCAATTAAATCGTTGGTGAATGTAAAGGGACTAAGTCTTTAGTGCGCTAGGTCTTACATGACGGTAGTTTTGTTACCTTGGTTATTGTAATACGTAGTGATACTAGTGGTTTGATGGAACGAGAGATATTAGATCGCAGGCTTTATAGATACTATAGAGGTCTCAATAATTGTATGTTTCAGAGTGCGAAAAGATTCTTAGGCTGGTCACAATCACATAGGTGTGTGTCGTTATGAGATATGCGGAAATGACATAAAAGGCAATCTGAAAACTGTATTCCTGGAGAAGACGTCTTGTGTTCTTGCATGAAAGTAAATGGAATGCGAATTAAACTTGCTAGAGATCCTGTAGAATGACATAGTTATCAGTATGAGTATGCGCGTTGTTGTGTCATTTTCAGGTGGAAAGGATGAAAATAATGGATTTAGTATATGCCCTCGCGTAATATCTAGTAAAGGCTCGGGCCAAAAAAACCTCCCATGAAGAATTCTATAACAGATGGGAACTAGTAGAGTGCGATGTTGAAAATCACGAACGCGGATAGTACTATAGGATAACGTGAAACTGGCAGTCGTGGATTTGGAGTCAGTAAACCAATTATGGCCGAAGTGGCTGAAGAGATGTAGAGTCAGACATGTGAAGGTTTTGGCCCAGGCATGGAGCCGTGAATAAAGGGTTTGACAATAATACCACCCCCACATGTTGGACGAGATGCCGGGTGCAATCTGTGGTGAGAGGTCTATGGTTGTGGCCCCCACCCCTGGGGTCAAAGGATGAAACCCCCTAACCTGAAACGATGTTCACCCACTAGCGTGTAGGTGTCCGTTTGCAGTTCTCCGTTTGAAACCGTTCTCCTATATCGGTTGTATTTTCGTACCTTTAGATATAACCTATAAACCTGAGACTTTAGAGGGATGCAATATCTCGTGTATGGGTGAGAGGTGTAATGGTAGAGGCTGGTGCGCCTTCTCTTTTTCCTTGCGCACTCTTTTCGTCCGTTCTCCGAAAAAGACAAAAAAATTCATATGTCTTTTCCCGATGCCTTGGTCTACGCCACACATAAACAGGGGGCCTTAATGTTCCTTTTTGGGGTGAGTGACCACTGCTAAGGTAGAATGGAAAAAGATAAGCATACCAGAACTTTGAGTACCCACCCGGTTAAAAAATAGTTATTTTTCGTCGCTTATAGAATAAATTCATTGAGGCAGTTTTCTTTTTTAACAATAGTCATATTAAATAATGTTTTTACAGGTAAATTATATGTACGAGTATTATAGCAAAAACAGTTACTGTAGTTAATATGTAGAATTATTATCATTTTTGTAAAATTAATTATAATAAGAACCATACAAACTAGTATAATAAAATATTATTTTGAAAAATAAGTTTTTTTGTTAATGTTTATAAAAATAACTAGACTCTATAATGGTAAATTCGTCAATTTATACTGGATGTAAGTAAGAAATAGAGAGTTAATAATGACATCAATAGATATGGTTAAGAGTTAGAATTAAATAAGATTTACTAGTATTGCATTGGGTGGAGCGGTTGGGACATCGAAAGTGTGCTTGAAAATTGGTGCACTTAGAACGAAGGTACCTCAATAAGATCAAACTAGTGTATTACTAAGATTACTTTAACTCTACTATTTAGGTATATTTGGAGCATACGTTCTTTAAATAAACATAATATCTATTTCTCTGTGAAGGTGATGAATTTAAAATGGCTAATAAAATATCACTATAATAAAAAGACCCTTTGGATATATATGCAAAAAAGGTTAATAATTTATAAAAATAAAAACATAAAAGGATTATTCACTATAGTTACTGCAGAACAATTAAATAATCTATCTAATTTTAGTAAAAAACTTTTTTTTTTATTTATATAAAAATAAATAAACCCGAAACCTAAGTCATTATTTTTTGTATTAAATATATTTATCCATCATATTAATATATTAATATAATATTATACTATATTATAAATTAATATATATATATAGATAATATATATATATATATATTAATAATATAATACTAATATAGTATATATTTATATATATATATAAATATATTATATTATTAAAATATATATTATATATATATTAATATAATATATATATATAATATAGTGATGGGGAACGATTTATCAAAAATTAAGAAATTTATTATTAGTATACCGATGACGATGTACGATGACTAGATTTAAGTAGAAGCAAATTTTTGACCGAATTAAGACGAATGGACGATTGCATATGTACGTAATATAATAATATATGAATAAAAATACTATTTTAAAAAATTTCTCTATTCAAAATCATCTCTCTCTATCTCCTATATACCGGGCGTGATTATCTCATGAACGAGTTTACTCATCTCTAATTCATATTATATCTATATATATATATATAATTATATTTATATCTACCTGAGTATTAATTTAATTATATTATTAAATTCAATTTAATAATATTAATTATATTTATATAATATATATATATAATATATTAAATTATATTATATATATATATAATATATATATATAAATTATATATAATTAATTATATAATATATTATATATATATTAAAATAATTAGAACCACTTAATATTATAGTAATATATATTAATTATTATTATATAATATATAATATATATATTTATATATATAAATATATATTAATAAGGATACTTGATTAATATAATAGAGACATGGAGGTAAAGTCAGTGAGTGAGTAATATAGTATATTTCAATTATACTCATTATCATACTAGTAAATAATATTATATTATTTATATATTAAAGTACATATGATAATAATCATATAATTTTAATTTATATATATATTATTATAGTATTCACTATAAATGTATATACTGAAACAGTATAATTTAGGTATGACATATGGAATTAAAAAAAGTTAAGCATACATATTAAATATCTCAAAATAAGATATTTTGGAGGAATAGACTATAAATAAACTACATTATATAAGTTGTTAAATAATTCATGAGTTAATTTCATAAATATAATATTAAATGCGAGGAAAAAAAAAATTGGTAAAAATAATCCCGTAAATATTTTAAGTATTTAAATATATATGAAAATAATCATATCTAATAATACTACTTATTATCACCAGAAATAAACTGGGTCCGACAAAATAGATATGAAATAAATAACAATATAATCAATACCTACTAGATACTCCACTATACCCTTAATTCTATATTTAAACCCATCACAATAATACATTATATTAATCTTTTATTGGGTTAAAATCAAGGGATAATTTATTCCTACATACTTCTTTAATACTACATTAAACGATATCAAACTTATCAGCCAATTTGATAAAAGGTGAGTGTTAGTCTTATATTAGAGCAGATACCTATGTAATATAATGGATTATATCTCAATTATTAGAGATAAAATTTTAAAAATTATCCGAAATTAAAAGTTATTAAAACTAATACTTTGAAATGAAAGAAAATTAAAAAGAGTGAATAATAAAACATATATAATAATAATAACTATAATCTACTTTAAATAAATATAATTTAATCATTATTAACTCTTACAAGATTATAATATAAAATCAATGTTGACTAAGAACTAGAACATACGCTATAATGATTATAATTTAATAATTGAGAAGTCTTTCTTTTCTTGACACTCTCTTTATAAGTTGCATTAATGTCTGTAAATTCTGCCCACTTCTCATCCTAAGTAGGTTTCAAAGCTTGTGTATTTCAGTTCTTTTCTTATTAATCATTATAATAAATAATGATTTAAAAAGTTTCAAATATAATAAATAAAAATGTAGATCAGACCAGAGATGAAGGAACATAGACGTTTCCCCATCAAATGAGTACCACAACAGTATTGGGAACCAGGCACGCAAATTGAGAATTTTTGTTTCATAAGATTATGAAATTCATAGCAAAATTCTTCTTGAGGGCTCAAACTCCAAACCTAAAATCTTACTTGCTAAGTTCAATATGCCTGAGTGTTAGAAGTAATTGAGGTTAAAGGATGTAGGTTAATAATTGTTCATAAAAGAAGTTTTATATAAAGATGAGAGGAGGACAGGAAGCGGGGTACAACTCCGTTGTATGATATAATGAAAGAGATTTAAAAAAGTAATAGAAGCAGGAGCCGTGTTCCTCATTATGCAATTGTCCCAACTCTTCAGGCTACGAAAAAGGAATGCCTCTAAAAATTTTTTCTTTCCCTCTATTCATCCCAGTTTTAAAGCAATCGGGATTATCTTACATTTAATGTGAGGATACATAATCTTGATCCTTGTGAACCTGGGTTTTCACCCATAATTAATCCTTATTTTTTGATCGAGGCTGGTGTTCATTAGGAAGCCCACGTGGTTTTGGATAAAACAAAATATAAAAATAAACAAATGGTTTTTATACAAAATAATTGATCCACGCTGAGGTTGGAATGTAGTTTATTTAATTCTCTGCGTGTGTGGAAGAACATTCATTCAGAGATTGTCAAAGACCTAAGTATATAACGATCGAAAGGTAACATGTCCCATCGGCAATATCAACGACCTAGTGTGGAACAAAACGTTCCTCGGCGTCTATGCCTCTTGGTTTTGTATCTCTCATTATTGCTTCTTCTCGTTTCGCTATAAACTCTGATTTATTAAATTCGCCAAGCACGGGAAAATACAACCTTACAGATTTAGGGGAAATTCCCTTACGTTTGGTACAGCTATTTTTCCTAATTTGGGTTGGCTAAATTTGACATAAAATCGAGAAACGCACTACGCTAATTATGCCATTGTCATCCTAAAATTTTCGTTAGCGGGATAACTAAAAGTTGAAATCGTCACGAAAACAGGCCTTAAAAAGTATCCTGGCTTAAGACAAAAAAGCCAAGCTCTAATTGAATTTTCAAAATGGAAATGACAGTTAGGCCTCTCTTAGTTACTATACGAAAAGTAAGATAACGCTCTTGATGATCGCTACCAGGCGGAAGAGAAAATATCATTCATATACTTTAGGTTCTCCTAACTTATTTATATAAATATATATAGTATATGGCTATATAATATTATCATTTATTACATTATACTAAACTTCTTTAGTATATAAATTATATATAAATTATTGCCTTTATTTAAAATAACTATTATATATATTAATATTAACATACCGATAATTATGAATTACTATTATTGGTAGATATTTGACTAGTATAATGATTATATATAATATCAGGGGGCCGTTAGCCCAGGGGGGGTGATAGGCGGGCTGGCCACGCCCGCGCCCGAAATCTTGATACGAACCGGTGGGAATGTTCTAATTTCAGCGCGTTCAAAGAAGAACAAAACTACAACACATATATATATATCTCATATTACGACGTATATCTATATAATTAGATGTAATGTCATTAAAATCTTATTATACTTACTAATTAACTTGTAATATTACTTAGTAATGAAACTATATATATATATATATATATCACGTATATATTAATATGTTCCTCTTCTATCATACATATAGTATTATGTTGTGAAAGCATCTATATTAGCACCACTGTCCAAACCTTAATTAAAACGAAAAAAGGAATAAGACCGCTTCTATTAAGAATAATTCTTTAACTATATTAATAACATCCAGCCTTATATATATAGATATATAATAATAATTATATCTGTAGCTCCTAATTAACACTATTGTATTTGTATATACTACTATAATAACTAAATAGTATCTATTTAAGAAAACCTTTCATCTAACTTCATTTCACTTAGGATCATATATATGTTGATGATATAACTAGTATTAGTATATATAAGATATATTGGAAAAGCCTCCTTAATTCAGAAAAAATTGGGAAAGGGCATAGGACCAACCAACCTGGGGGATACCACACTCAATAGATTAGAAAAGTGTGAGGACAATGATAAAATGTACAAACAGGAAACCCTATACCGTTTATGTGGACAGTCAAGGTCTTGCATTAAGGGCTCAAGTGACTCTGACGTATTGAATTATCAATCCAGCTGAAAATGAACGGAAATTTTTAGAAGCCTTCTTAGGTTTCGGCAACCGAGAGGAGGTGACGCCGAGGTTTTGAGAACCAACTTACTGTCTATCGTCCAATCAAATACAAAGTATTCCGAGTAGTGCTGAATGATACAGAATGAATCATCAGTCATCCTTCTCTCCGTCCTTTGGACATACAAAGGAGAAAACATAGTTGGACACTGGGCAGATTATAATACATATACATATTATTTTTTATTACTCAGAGATGTCTAATTGTGATATATTTTAAACACCGACCGGATATTCTTTAGGCAACCACAACAGATAACCAGGTTTGGAAGTACCCAATAACTTGGTGTGATGAAGGGTGGGCCGAAATTTTTGCTTTTTTTGACTTTATATTTCCAATTTTATTGCATTTTGATCCGATGTAATTGGTGGTGAGTGCGGAGAAGGCGGTGGCACTACCTCCCTTTTTACCCTTTAAGAGGATCGGATCTTTTTAATCCATTCTTGTGTCCGGGTCTAAGTGGATATTTCCAGGGAGCAATTTGGCAAATGGTAATTCGTTCGGGAAAGCAAACTTCGTTTTATCTGTCGGCTTTTAAAATTGGGGTTTCCTATCCACATAACTTCACATACATTTTATGATAGGCCATATGGAACTTATTGATGAGGATGCCCTACTTGTCTCTCTATTGAAGTACGACCAGATTCTGCTGGCCCAGAATGCTAATTCCGTTATTCTGTTTCGCCTCGGTGATCATGAGTGAGTGCCTAGCGAGCCTCTTCTAATCTATCTTTTCAACCTCAGTCCATTAGTGGTGGGTACACCTTTGTGTACCGTCACCATTGGTTCTGAGGAATTCTAACTGTTGTCTCTCTTAGACTTCTTCTAACTAATCTTCCTGTATTCCGGAGCCATATTCTCCTATACATAACGTCCTTAGAATTGCCACTATCTCCTTCCTTCAACTGGCCGACTTTTTTTCGGGATTTTACCCGATATAGTCCGGAACGTCCGCAACAAAATCTCACGGAAAATACAGATTATAAATAAGTTTCTCTTCGAAGGTTGACCTCGCCCCTTCCAAAAATAACAAGAGGAATCAAAAAGATGTGTTGAGACCATATAGGTTAATATAAACGGAGTGCACACTCGGCATGAACCAGAGTTTCTTATCCTTTATTAAAGAGACCTCCTGAAGCCATTACTTGCGGGTTAATTGGAAGACATATACAAAGATGTTCCTTAGACCTTTATTATCCATAGAAAGTCTTGTAAACAGGCATTTCTTGATATTACTACGTTCTAGCTTATATCCGATCTAATTTTATTATAGTTCAGATCTTTGAATATTTTTGTGATAATATTAAACGAATTAGTTTAACTTTGTCGATATTATATAGTCAGATTCTTCTTGTGATAACTACAAACATTAGATTCACCACCACCAATCAGTTTACAGATGTTTAGCTATATCTTGGTACCCAATACTATCACTCCTTAGTGAAGACCATTACTTCAAAAATACTCTCTCTTCTGAGGAACAATTAATCCACTATGGATCTCACTAAGTAATTTGTCACGTGATTCTAGAAGCTGGAGGTGTTAAACACATAATATTTTACCAAAGCCTAAACTTTAATTTCGCTGCACCAGACGTTTTAGGTGTTTTGTGAAAATAACACCAATTGCCAGAACTCTAATCCAAGATTCCAGAAACAAAATCAGGATTGTAAATAGATGCCCTATAATTCAGAAAAATGTCGCCCGAATCATAGTACTGCATCTCAGTTTTTTATTCCGTTTAATAGATCGATTCCTGATACATCCTTGTTTTCACTATATAACTGATCGAGTTCTCCTCGCATGAATGGGAACGAACCCATACCTAGTCTTCTCACTTCCAGTATAATTTATTACACACGGAAAATGGTGGCGGGGATATGTGGGCCTTTAGGAAAGGTCATTACGGGTATTCAAAAGCATTCACGACCGGCCTTTTGTGGAAAAAAAGCTACGCCTTTGGTTTACTAGTAAGAGACGCTGTTCACACCCACGACCGCCGTACCATAAGAGGAAGTGACAGCCCTAAACAAGTGAGGAATGTAGTAGTTCACCTCTGCGGTAAAAGTGTGCCTGCTAAGATCAATGTGAGAAAATAACCAAATATCCTTGCGCCCAAACAAGTTCCAGGCACTGCCTTTGTCTAAGGTGTGTGAGGGAAAGCTTTCCTCTACTACAATTGCCCTCTAACTCCCCTCCTGATACTTAGCAGGTTTTCGCGCCTGTTATGGCGGCCAACCGGCCAGCAGTCGGAAATAGAACCTGTTTTTGCCTCCATTAAGGCGTCCTGAAACGTATTTGCCTGGAATATGTGGTTGGTGAGGATTAGCATTAAATCGTTCTCTAGTTGCCTTATCATGGGTCAAAGTCATCTAGAGACCTCTCAAAGCACAGATTCAGCAAATGAAAATATTTCTGAACACCGCTCTGTAAAAGCAAGGAAACTGAAAGATTGACCTTATTCCAACGATGGTTAAGTTTTATGAGAATTAAATATATAATTATATATATATATATATATATAATATATAGTAATATCATATATAATATATATATATATATAATATATATTATATAGCTAGTATATATATATAGTATACTATATATAATATATATATATAATATATATATTATATATAGTATATATATATATAATATAATATATATATAATATAATATATCTATATAAACTATATATATAGGTATATAAACCTAATATAATATATTATATATATATATATAATATTTATATATAGTATATATATATAATATATATATATATATAGTAGGCGGCGCTCGTCGTACATTTTATAGGTGGTTGCATCTGACATTCACACACACAATTATATTATATATATAATATATATATACTATATATATATATATATATATATATATATAGCAATAGCTTGACTAAATAATAGTTGTACTCATATTACGAGTGTGAATATAATCTTATCAACTTTGCATACGTATATATATGAACCTAAATACCACCTTTAACGTAACGCTTTCAAGATAGCAATCAAATTATAGGGATGCTAAATAGATATCAATGTGCAGCACTACTAATAGAGTCTAATAATTATTAGTGATTTATAATTGTCATTGGGTAACGTATATTACTACTAAAGGCATATTTTATAGTGTGGGATCATGGGTTGGAAGTTTGCGATCTCCTGTCTCTATCCTCCTCGCAGCATCCACTATATTATATAATACCCATTGATTTTGGTCATGTTTGAATTCCGGTATACGTGACCTCATTTCATACTTTTCAGTATTAATTGTCACAGTTTAGGGATAAACTGGGCTATACACTTCGAGTAATTTAAAATGTTGATCTCTCTTTACTTATCTAAAGCAGGTAAAACCATTTAATCTCCTCCTCACAATTATAAAATGTCTCTGTTAACTGTCACTGAATAGAACTCATAAAAATAGACAGAATAGATTTTCAGACTGGCCTTTAGTAAAGAGCCCTAATGTCCAGAAACTTTCAATGAGAGTGAGGCCTTAACACCTTCTGGCACCTGTTACTACTGGGTTTAGGATAGGACAACTTCGTTTAATAGAGCTTAAACCTAAAAAACATATAATAACTCAAATATTATTTATATAAAATTAGGCATATATAAGTAATTTATTTCGATAATTTGATTTTATAACAGTATATCTGGCCATGTTTAGGCAAATAGATGATACTAGAGAAACTGCGCTATCTCTAATGGCCATCAGATGTAGCTTCACTAACTAACCTTTCTATTCCGATAATGTAGAATTAAAAAAAAAAAAAAAAATGGGCGATTTCAAACTTCTCTATAACAGGGAGGCGGATAAATAACGCAGATGTCATCTCAGAGCATAATAATATTCTATACTCACTATACCAGAAAGTATCGTAACTTCTTTTTCAACAAATTAGATTATAAGATTCAGATGGATTCTCTATGTGATTCGAAGGATGAATAATAATGTTGTACAACCTAATACATATATACCAGACTTATTATGTGAGAGCTAATGTCAACTTTAATTTTACAAACTTATGTACTTAATAATATATATATATTTAGAGTAAGAGAAGAGAGAAAAAGTAGAAGCTGTAGTAGAAGAAGAGAAGAGATATACTTACTAGACGTAGAGAGAGGCAGAGAGACAGACAGCGAGAGAAGAGAGAGAGGAGATGAGAGAGAGAGAGCAGAAGAAGAGAGAGAGAGAAGAAGATGAGCGAGAGATGAGAGAAGACCGATAATATAGGCACTGACGAAGAGAGAGAAGATACTCAGAGAGAGAGAGAGAGAGAGGAGAAAGACAGAGAGAACAGAGCAACGAGACGAGAGAAGTAGCGAAGAAAGTTAGAGATGAGGCGAAGATGCACGTAACGTAATACCGCCCATGCAAGACGAGATGAGAGAGAGAGGTCCTTTTACCAGCAAGAGACACGAATCAAGAGAGCAGAGAGTTATGAGCAGAGCAGAGAAGCGCAGATAGAGCGACCGGAAGACAATGCAAGTAGAAGAGGAGAGGATGTTAGCAGAAGAGCGACGCTGTATCCATTGTACAAGACTATGTAGTATGTAGTCAAGATCCGAGCAAGCAGCAGAGAGCAAAATACGAAGTATTGCCCTTTATGAAAGTACAAGTAGGCATAGATCGAGAGAGAGCACCATCCGTGTCCTCCTCAGTACGTCCCTAGCAACATTTATTCCTATGGAACAGAATTCAAGTATAGCAGATAGAAGGAGGCGGTGTACGATACATTTGTACGAGGCACGGAAAGGATAGAAGGAGGCGGACTTAGGGCTAAGAGGAAGAAGGCAGATCGAGCAGAGCCAGTTGAGACGTCCGAGGACAATGGGCACAGTAATAGCATTAAGACCGTAGGAGACGGAGAAGAAAAGAAAGGATAGAAGTGGTAAGTGAGAGAGAGAGAAGGGAGACGAGAGAGACAAGCCGCAACCTAAGAGCTACCAAAGACAGCGAGAGTCCGCTTAAGTCGCGACGCTTGCTAAGACGACACGCAGGACGAGAGTGAGACGATGAATGGGCAATTTTTATCTATCCACTAGCACGTATGGATAAAATAGAAGGATAGGAAAGAAGGTACTGTAGAAGATAATTGTATATAGGAGAGAGAAGGGAAGGAAGGGTGGATATGTAAAGTTATGGTGTTAATAGTAAGAGGTTGTAGTTCTGGAGGATGAGTGGTAAGAGGATGCGAAATAGAACAAAGAAGCATGGAACAGAAAGAGCGGAAAACCATTTAGGAACGAACACTGGAAATGTCAAGACACATGACGCATAGAAAAAGAAGAAGGCAAAATGGGATAATATAGATATAATAGATAGAATATATATAATGATAATAGATGTATATGAAATGGAATATTGATAATATATAGGAGATAGAGTAACGTTGTATTCATCAGCAAATATTAATATCAAGATAGAGTATAGAGTAATAGAGGAGAGATAGTATAGAGAGAGAGTGAAGTAAGTTTATAGAGTATGAAGTAGAAGAATAATATAGTATATAAAGTGATAGGGATATATAAGGTTATTTAAGTAATGTAATATTCATGAGGTAATGATTATTGAATTATTATGTATCTATTTAAGATGTATTAATTAGAATATTGAGTAATGAATATTATTAAATGTATTGATTATTGAGCAGTGATTATTTATTTATTATTATTATTAATTATTATTAAATGAGAGGTTTAATAATGGATTATGTAGAGAAGAGCACAGAAATAAAAATGCTATAATATTTAGTTCAAAAGGATTGAAGTAGAAGGAGAAGACGGCAAAGGATAATCGGGAAGAGACGAAGACGGAGAGAAAAAATTTGATGCGCGAGATAACAATAGACGGATAGACGAGTATGTTGAGAGAGAAACAAGAGAAATAGTGAACACACGAATTTTGCACCGAATGACGATGACGAGAGACGATTTAATCGATATAAAAAACCCATCACATATAATAGTACCAAAGAGATCCTACTATCCCCTAAACTAAATAAAAAACCCTAGGCAAAAACCAACCGTATCGATATACATATATCTAGAGTAAAATCTTGTAATAATTCGTTATATATATATATATATATATATATAATATATATATATATATATATATATATATATTGTTTTGGAAAATCTAAAAATTGTTCAAGAATATCAAAAACTGTCCATGTAAGTCTAAATACTGATATATACTATATTTTTATGTATTTGATTATGGGGGAATACAAATACTTGTTAGTGATGTTAAAATTAAATAACTGTAGGTTGACGCTATTTACCCGGAATCTTCGCTAGTACCAAAGAGCAAAGATGAAAAAATAAGAAACATATTCCTGTAATTGAAAAAAAACAATAAGCAGGTTGTTCTTGAAATATGCTACAAGCCAAGGGGTGATATAGTAGGAGTTGTAGGTTTAAATATAAAGACGTTATACCATAATAGCTGAGTATATACTATATATATATATATAGAATATTATATAATATATATATATTAGTCATTAATTTTCCACTAATATCCATATATAACATTTTATTTCCTATATATACTACTCTAAAAATATAATAATGTTACCGTATGAGGTATCATTATTATATTATAGTGTTTTGTAAGTGGTTACTGGACTCAACAATCATTATATAGTATTTGAGTTATATGAACAATTTGAGTAACTAAACTTAAAAATATTTGAAAATTTGATAACGATTATTTCATTTTTAACATCATATGGAACCCAGTGAATATAAATAAATCATTATTCGAAATGGTGTCAGATCAAAGTTAAGATACAAAATAGAACTAAATATTTTTGCTCAAAAAAATTTAATTAATTTTCTTAGCTATAATTTAATTAATTATTATACTACTACTAAAAAAAAATTAAAGATAAAAAAAATTAATAAAGTTTTGCCACACTAACTGTATAAGTTATATATAATATAATTGAGGTAGGTCTGTTTAAGAACGCTCGAAACAATTACCAAACTCACATAGGTACCAACTGATAGCTGCCCCTTGATTAATTAAAATTCTAATATATTAATATAATATTAATTTATATTATTAATATTCTATTATATATGTACATTTAAATGAGTAATAAATTATTACTATATTTTATATTATTATATATAATCTAATATAATTTTGGAGATAAATATTAATAATTTTGAGAAATTTATAATTTGTACATATGCTTAATATATCATCACTAATATTATTGAGTATTTTATTATATATAAACTTTTTATATATTTATAAAATATATCTGTAATAGGTATGTATGATAAACTGTATGATTACACTATAACATCTAGGCTAACTATTATAATATTATTTGTATTAAAAAGATGGGACCTATATAAAGGGCGTTTTTCATTTAGTAGAAATGTATAACCAAATAACTCTCTTTCCAGCAAATTTGTTTTATCAGGATAGTAAGTTATCCAGCTAGCCCCCAAGCTCCCAATCTTGAATTCCTTTGCGGCGCTAAGTTCCCAGCCGGAACCAGAGGGATATTAAAAATTAATGATCCCAATAAAATTTATAAACCTCAGTGCCGAGTACCGGATAAATTTTTTAACCAGTAACATATATATTATATATATATACCATCTAATATATATAATTATATATATACTATAATTTAATATATATATATTAATTATTATGATATTATATTATATATAATAATATATATATATATATTATTAATATACTATATATATATTATACCTAGCTCCCGCGTGGGCGCCATATATATAATTATAATAGTAATTATTAATATTATATATATATACAGGGTAGTGAAGATATCCTATACCCTAGCCTATTCTCATACGATAGGATCGCTGGTTTCAATATTACCTAGTCTCCAGCCGCATTCTTCCAGGGTTGAGTCCTTTAATCTGCATGGGGGCAGACGAAATTAAACGAGTCGGAGCCGTCGGGAGACGATTCGTGCGGCAGATACCGAAGAGCAATTGAGATGGCTTTTCCAAGGAGTGCGGGGGAGGTCCCACAAGGGAAATGTGGGCTTGTTGGCATTATTGTGGGGAGGAATCGGGGCCAGCCCTAAAAAAGATCCGATTCGAAAAATTCTTCTTTGGTGGTTCGTAACCCCGTGGGTGTAACCGCTCCGCGCTTTGGAAATTAAGTCGGAAGAGGATTTATAGAAAATAAATGAGCACCGGGTTATATAAATTAAGAGTTTAAGTAAATTTATTATAATTCTTTATTCTTTTTCTTATCTCTTTTCTTTATCTATTCCATTTTTCTATTTTCCCATCTGATGTTGGAAATATTATTGGATATTGTTTCAGTTCTAAATAAGTAAGGTGCGTAACGAGCATTGGAAAAGAAAAAAGGCAGTGAGAAAGACTGACAAAAGTTCGAAAGGAAATAGACCTCCAGGCCCTTACATACCGAAAGTATGAGCCCCTGTCTAGGTGTACCTCGTGGCTGTTTTTAAATAATCGAAAATAAAACATAACATTAATTTAAAAAGTAATTTGCAAGCAAACACATCCGCAATGAGGCAAATAAATTGAAAATCCAAACCCTAAAGCTTCAAATGGTACTATTAGCGTATGCGCAACGGCACCCTCACTTAATGCGTAAGATCGTCATATCATATAGGGTTTCTCGATCTCTCCGTTGGCCCACTGGTGGGCCACAACCATACCCCTCACATCCCCGCCATTCACTCCTGTTATAACAACCTTATTCTCGCCTTCTACCCAAACCTCACAAATTATCCCCTCTGAAATATCTACTCTGAACATTGTTTGTATTGCTTGAACCCCACTAATCCGACCTTTTACGTTATTTGTTTCCCACAGCCGGTCGTTTCCCAACACAGCTCGCCACTATACATCCACTTAAAAACTAACCGACTATCATCATTCCTTTCCATATGACGAAACCATCTCAACATACTTTTGCAATTTATTCTCTCATTTACACCGCCTTTCTCACAGGCTGCGGCCTTGCATCACCACCACTATACCTCTACAGCATCGCTTTCCGCACATTTTATCCAAATCTTCTCACACCTAAGCACTCCCCTAAAGGATTGTCATTCTGAACACATTGAACTTTAGAGTTCTATACTTTCTATATAATATTTATTGTTACTTATCATAATATATAGATTATTTATATATGTTATATATATAGTCATATATATATATCGAGATTAGGTTATGATATATTATATTATTTTGTATAATAATAATCACTATATTTTATATATATATATATATATATATATAATATATATATAATTATATATATATAGTATATTATATATATTAGTATATATAGTATATAATCCGCTATATATATATATATTATATATATATTCTCTTCTTCATTCAACCTTTTTCTCCCCAAGACTGGGTAAGGTGCGTACATGAATCAGAAAAAAATTCCTCATTTTATCAAATTCTCTTTTCACACCTAGCACGCCCTGCTAAGATGTCCCTGACATACCTGAACAGAATGAACTTTTAGATCTATATCTTTCATATTTCCATTTCTTTATATCTGGTACATAACTATTGGCAGTAATGAAGAAGGTGATAGTGAATGTGTGTGTTTTGATGGTGCAGAAGGAATAGTATTTTGGGGATGAGTTTTATTAGGCAATGGAGAGGTAATGTGTTAAGAGTGGAGCAAATTGAAGAAATAGGGTAAAAATCTGCAAGGTATAATGATGAATTACTTGGTGAAAATGACAAGAAACGAGGGTGAGATGGTGAATTTCTAAGCTGGATTATGGACATTCTGGAATTGGTGTAATAGTCAATGTTGTGTAATTGCAGATAGTAAACAGGAGGGTCATGAAGTTCTCGAGGGATTGGAATGGAGAGCAGGTAATACAGTACTCCTCCTTATAACTATATCCCGCAGGGTAAAGGTGAGATAGTAGGGGAACTATAGAAATTATATATAGGGGAATTAAAGTTTTGTTTGTTGTGAGAGATTAATGCCCTGGGCTGGGAGTAAAAATTTTGGTCGAAAGAGGTGGCCGTCGAGTGACTGAAGGACTATTTGGTAAAGAAACAAGGTGCGTTTAGGAGGGTAGAGGATGTGTGGATCAAATCTTTACTTGAAATATGAAACATGATTGAGAAAAATGAGGGAAGGTTAAGAATGTTACAAAATTATAGTTTAATAAATGGATTAGCCAACAGAGGTGAAAATACTGACATAGAGTTAAAAAGGGCACGCCCCTTTATGGCAGGTGTTAGTGATATATTGGTGTTGGTGGTAGGCTTGGCGCCTTCTGTAATGGAATCAGGACGGTAGGTAGTGAGGCAGTGGATTGTTTTATGAGAATATATGGTGTCAAAAGTGATTGGTTTAGGTATTAATAGGACGATAGTGAGGCAGGGTTGTGTTATGTCTCCGGGCTTGGTTTTTTCAATTTGTATATGGGTGGGGTTTATGAAAAGAATTAGAGATGGGGTGGCAGGAAATGTGTTAGAATGATGGAGAATGGAGATGAGTGGGAGGTGCCCTACCTATAATAAGCAAGATGAATTTGGGTGTTTTGGTGTCGGAGCAAGTAGTCCTCATCGGAACTCTGAAGAGAGTTGTGAGAGATTTTGGCAAGGGTGTGTAAAAGTAGGGGTTTTGAAAATAACAATGAGATAAGAGTATGGTTTTATGGTTGTGACTGGTGAGTGAGGATCAGTACCCTCAGTGTGAAGTTAATGTTTAGCACATGGTGAGCAGCTGAAAGGGTGTCGTGGAGTGTAAATAGTTTAGGGTTATGTTGGATGAGACAGAGGAACGGATGAAGGGTAAGTAAGAGTAGGAAAGTTGAGATGGCAGGAAGGTGGCTGGTTGCAATTAAATCATTGGCTGAATTAAAGGGGCTAAGTCTTGAGTTCGCGGGTACTCCTAAGAGTGTGTGATTTTGTATGTTGTTCTGTTGTATGTATAGTAGTGACCTAGTGCAATATTCCTGCGGGAATGGAAAATATATATATATATAATATAATATATATATATATATATATATATATATAGTATATAATATATATATATATATATATATATATATATATATATATATAGTATATATTTAGTATATAAGAGGCATATACTGCCATCAACTACAGGGGAACGGTATAGTATATATAATATATATATATATATATATTATATATTATTATATATATATATATACATTTACACACCGTATATATATATTGTTAGTTACAAAAATATTATTGTAGTTTTAATTTATAAGACTGGAAAAACTAAAGAACACACTCACCTGCAGAGTCGAAAATGTTGAATAGCTGAAACAAGTCACAAAATATGTAGAGAAACTTTGCAAAATTTTTATAAAAAAAAATTATTTTATTTCTAGGATAATTTTTTCTTCATCTCTCAGAATGAATCATTGATGTGGAAGATAATTAATCTTTATCATAAATTTATAAAAGTTTTACAATACAAAGATAAAAATTTCTGTAAATTGTATTTAAAATAAAATAAATTAATAAAAAAATTTAATTCTATGAATTCCTGTTTTCAATTGTAAAAGCAAGAGAAAATCTTAATACTGTATTACTGTATCAAAGAAAAAGATAACTAAATTAAACACCACTAAACATCAAGCTGTTACTAAGAGCTCTTTAAAGGAAGTTAAGATAACACTATTCTGCATGGTCCTTCTGTTAAAAATAAAGATGTTCCTTTAGGAGCTAAGCCTGATTTTATAGTAAAAAATCTTCCATCATCCACCAATTATTTGGAAAATCAAGTTTTTGTTTAATACATTAGATATAACTTTCTCTGAGAAGATTGGGTATTGTTCAATGCGACATAGATCAAGAAAGAACGCTGGAATTTGTCCATCATTTTAGCAAAACAACGAAAGGGACACATCAAAACGGGTGGAAGTGTTGGTGTCTAAGATATTTATCAGAGTTTCCACTGCCTTTAAATCTACTTGCTCATTTTCCAACTCACTCTTCTCCACAATAACTTCTCCCAGCATATCATTTCTTCTAACTACGTGTTAAACAATTTTTCTGACATTAATTTCATTTCTTTCCTTATTCCCCTTCTTCTGTTTTCTTCTCCTTCATTCCGAATTTATTGTAATTATTCTAGACTAATACAGGGCTTGTAGCGATTTTTTTTTCAAAAAAAGTGAAAAAAGTGAATAAAATTTTGAAAAAATGTGAAAAAAAATGACTGGAAATTGAAGAAAAAAAGTGTTTATAAAAAAAAAAAATGGACTCTGCCTCTCCCACTTCGTTGACAAAAATTACAATATTTTCTGTGAGAAAAACGTGAAAAGAATTTACAATTTCCATCACTAAAATTCAATGTGACCTAACTTATTTACTATAACATGCTATTTACTTAATATTTTGGATGCTAAGAACTATGAAGTAGGTTTTAAATATAAATAACTGAAGATGAAAGTATATAATAATGAAATGTTAGTTTTAGAAAGTCATAATGTAAAGAAAATGGAATAATTATTAATACTATACTTTAAAATGCACTTACTGTATTTGGTTTACAGAAGAAACAAGCTAAAAATTTTAATAATTATAAAAATTTTAATTCATTTAAACTTTCTTTTGTGAAAATTCAGCCTTTAAGAGTCGTATTTCATATCCTAAAGCTACCTGTACTTTTTTCACAAACTACGTCTTTTTTCAGATGGCCTCTTTCTGAACATTAGTGACCCCTTCCAGCATCGCTTACATTTGTAGGTCTTTGTAAAAATTCTTTTTTCTTTTTAAAGCATTCTCTTCCAAATAATCTTTCTTTAGCTTCCAATAACAGTTTGCCTGCACTTCCACTTTGCTCTGCCTCTTCTTTTCGTAGCTTCTTCAGCATTTGTTCATCATCAGAAATTTTTTTCCTTTTTTGGTCAAGTTGTTTTTTGTTTTCCTCTTCAGCAATTTTTTTTTCTTGTTTAGCCTTTGCAGCTTCATCTTCGAGTCTCCTTTTTTTTTTTTCTCTTTCCAAGTAAGCAATGTAATGTTTATATGCTAAACGTCCCATGGAAAGGAGCTTTGGAGTTAGAGAAATAAGGTAAAGTTTGTTATCATACATTTTAAGAGCACTTTTAACAGTGATTAAAGCATTTAAAGTTCTCTCTGACATAGATGACCTGTTACTTGTAAGAGTTCTGCCTGATGTGGAAAATGCTCTTTCCCCATCTGCATTACCATGTGACAGCGACAGTGAAGTTTTTACTACTCTTTCAACTGTTGGAAATCTTGGAAGTGTTTACTGATGGATCGGTTTTATTAAAAAAACTGAGCCCAATACAGATCTATAGATTTTTTTTTCGGACTCTGGTTTAGCTTTTTCCAATTGTTTTAGTTTCCACTCATCTAAGAAAGGTATGTCTGTATTGGAATTTTTCCATGGCCATGACCCTAAGGCAAATCTCAACTATATTTTTGGCAGCTTTCTTTTGGACCCAATTCTCCTCATTAGGGGGATAGACATGGTAAAATTATATTTTTCAACAGAGAGACTGACACAGATTGATTTTTTCAAAAAACATGCTAACCAGATCATTTCAACAAAATGTTTTTGTGCTTGAAAGACAGAAAAAACCGTTTTGTCCTTTTTCACCATAACATTTTCCAAGTTTCTGTTAATTACCCTCATTCAAGGTACCCAAAAACTGGATTTTTCATATGGCAGTAAAAAATGTTCCAGTATTAAAAAAAAGCAAGCACATCAACTTTTCTTTTAAATGGTAATTTGCAGCGAGAGAATGAGCTCTGGCTCTGTAAATCCTCCCCCAACAGTTTTTTCATAACCAATCTGATGACAAAACAGAATGCAACAGATGAAATTAAATGGTTTTTTCTTTCTTTTTGGAAAACCCTCCATGAATATTCGTTAAAGATATAATTATATGTGCGCTAGATATAACAAAGTTAAGCTCTGCTGCTTTCATGGTAGTTTTTTTTAACAACCTACCAACAATTTTCGATATTCCAGGTTCTTTTCATCAGGTTAGGGCCTCATGCTTAGTTACATATGCTAAGGGAAAATACTTCTTCACAGCATTCCCATTGTTCCAAAAACCATCTTTCAGCAACCATCTTCCTTTATCGTAAGCCACCACTACTTGAACAACAATGTTTACATTAAACTTGTGATTAATTAACGCAGGTTCTAGTTACCTTTTTGGAATCTACTGTTAGTCTTCCCATACGGATGGCCAGTTTAGTGGAAGAAGACAAACGATGGAGGCTTAAAGATAAACCAACATTCTGAAAAGCATCTTCGCCTAATTCCTCTATACCCTTTAGAAAAGCATTGTATATTGTATGGATATTGCAAAACCCTAATTATTTTTAAAAGTCACGCTTTTTTTCTTACTGCTATTGTTACTTGCTCGGTTAAATAAGTTCTTTTCACTGGATTTGTTTTGTACATCTTTTTGGATCTGCTCTGAATGCCCTAACATTAGAACATTTTGTTTAAAATGGAATCGAAATGACGCATCTCATAAGAGCACAGTTCAATTTCTTCCCTCACCCATAGAATTACTAAGAAAGCTGGCAACATAGCCCAAAAGTACAACAACTAAACCATGAAAACATAAAACCATGCAATACCCTGTTAAATGGCTATAACAGAACCGTATTACCTTTGACTTGTAGACCAATACCTCACACCAATTTTCCACATTCTTTTTTTCCCACCACTGCAGGCATTTTGTAGTGTTTTCATCAAACAAAACAACTGCACAATAAGCACAATTCCAACATTCCACACGGTCTTTAATAATATTTCCTTTTCTTAAAATATGGGCCAATTGCATCTCGAGATCAAATAATGGGCTTTGTTGTTTCCTAAACTGAAATCTTCAGGAACTGCATCTTCTCCAAACATCACCTAATAAATTAAATAAATAAATAAAATATAATTTTAAATTTATATAATATATAGTATACACTAGATATAAATATATATATATA
This sequence comes from Trachelipus rathkii, assembly GCA_015478945.1. NCBI lineage: Eukaryota > Metazoa > Arthropoda > Malacostraca > Isopoda > Trachelipodidae > Trachelipus > Trachelipus rathkii. Next base: position 26,167 of record JABUQX010125643.1, read on the forward strand.
TATATATATATATATATATATATATATATATTATACTATACTATAGTAATATTTAATATAACTATATAATATATATATACATACATAACTATATATTAATATATATATATAAATCCCTATAAACTCACACTAACTAAGTAAAACACCTACTAAAACATAAATATCATATATAATATCCATAACTCCAAAAAAACCAAACCGGACCAACCCTATCCGCAAACAACCAAACAAACACACCAACACCCCCCCACACAACGACCACCCACCACGACACAACCACACCACTGTGCCCCGGCCAACGCTCTAGGAAAATGCCCACCAAGCGACCCTACAATCGCACAAAAACCACCAGAACGAACCGGTACACTTCTAATGTTCATATCTGTTTCACATTTCCACCTGAGCCCTAAGGGCCATGAACTTTTCTTATTTCATATTTCAAATCATTTGGCAAAAAAAGGATTTTTTCTTTTTTATGGTATTAAAACACACAACCCAACCTATAATTTAGAAGAACAGCCCCCAATTACCATGCAGCAACCTAATATAAAAGAATCATCCGTTTCCCTCTTATTTAACCATACTGCCTTACACATCTTGTCCTAATATAACACCCATCTCCTCACTAACACAAAACACCAGGAAGGAACAAGCGGTAGTAAAGCATATTGCAGTTCAATATATCCTAGTCCACCGCTAAAAGCACAGTTCAACATGACAATAGCCAAACCCCACAACTCTAACCCCCTGAAACACAACACCGTCACTATCTAACAGCACAGAATTACCATGCAAGCAGCAAAATAAACATGTCAAGCGCATCCCCTCACAAAAACAGCCAACACACCATATTCAAAGCCACAACCCAACATTATAGCTGTCTTCAAACCACCTACGCAGCTAGTTATTAGCAAAACAATCCGAACCCACTCAGATCCCCCCATACACCCGCTGATCAGATCCCTCTGAACCCTACAAAAAGGAGCTCTACAAACCAACGTCCCAGGAGCCCAACGATCGCGTAGTTCCGCCACTGTAACCTAGTTAATTTTCTTGGAATTTCACCCCCGCAACGCAATGTGCTGCATGTGGAAGCCACAGTAGGAACCATAACACGACTCACAAAGTTTTCTGACACAAGCTTGATTGTACCATTGGGTTCATACCATATCATCACGGCTATGCTAGAAAACATGGCAAATCGTACATTCGACTCACTATGACACTAGACTTTTCTTTTGGAATGTTGTTATATAACCACTAGACCCCGGCACGACACATCCTCTAGGCACAGGAAACATCGTTATTAACATATTATAGACATTCTCGACTGCTATAAATTTTACAAAAACACCATCATCGCCGCGCTTAAATCGCAATACTAGAACTAGTTTCCTTTACACACCCCCACCCTCCCCACACGCAGAGAAACCGCAATTACCTTGAAACCGCCTATAGAACGGCCAACACATCCAGTTAACATAAAATCCACCACCCAAGACACTTTGCACAACTTACCCACAAATTAACCAACCTATCCCCAACATCTTCGAAAAAAATCTCCTCAATTCACCGACAAAATCAACACAAAAAACTTACCCAAATCAGCTCATATAATTAACACTATATAAACAACCCTCATCCATCCTCTCAAACAAACCCATGCAAAACATACACAAAAATAAAACAAATTATAGATGTTATCTAAAACAATTTCCGAAATGAATAAAAAATGTTTGTAAGTTAAACCAAAACATATATGTTCAAGTCACACGGTCCCTAATGCAACACAGGAACACCAAGAAAACACACCCGAAAACCTATCTATCCCAGTCAACCTAGCTGTCGCCACCCACCAAAAACGTGCACAGAAAAAGTGCAAGAAAAGTACAACGCCTCAAAAAAAACCACTTGCCTTCAAAAAGCAGACACCACAAAAAGATAGGACACATCACCCAAAACACAAAGTGTAAAAAAGAGTGAAAAAACGCACCCTGTACCGCTACCACAAACGCCAACCCCCTGATAAAATAACACACCCCACCAAAAACCCCTATATATACACACCAGCCATAAACCAACAACAACCTACCTATAATATACACCCATACACACATACAACCTACTAATAACCACTACACCACCCCAAATAATACACCACCCATAACACGAACACTACTCAAACCACAACCACAATATCAACTCCTGACACACCTCTATATAATATATAAACCTAACCCTCAACATACTAATATAAAATATAACTCCAAAACTCCTATCCCTACCTACCATAACCCTAAAGTAAATTAACAATAGACCCTATATCATCTTACCTAATTATCATCCCCTCTATAACATCCATATACTCACTCAATAATAATACACCTACTCACCAAAACCCCCCCAAACCTACTCACATACCTCAAAAACATAATAACCAATCATTAATCAAAATATCATATACCTATAAAGCTCGCCTACTTCTTGACCCACTTGAGTTATTAATTCAATTTCTTTATATCAAGCACATCTACACACAATATACATACGCTCAAAACAACACTCACGCTTAAAACAAAACGAACCCAATGTTACGCGAAAATTTATAACCTCTCTTATATTTCGCTCAAAATTCAGCCTTTACATCCACTCAAGCATCATTTTAATTCATTATGTTAGAAAGACAACCCCACACCCCCCATAACTCCAATACTAATTAATTAATAACTACACACAACCTAAATAACTTCAACATCACTCATACTATACCTCAACAACTCCAATACCTCACAATACACCCAACAACCCTCACAACCCACACATAAACAAACCTTATATATAAACATATAACTATAATAAATCACACATAACTACTCACCAATTACACATATAATAACAATACTCAACCTAATATACCCACTCTACATCAAGGACGGCGCCACCACCACAACCTCGAGCGCCCGCGCGCAAACCCACCCCCCCCGCCCCGTCGACCGGCTGCGGACCTTACCTCTCTCCTAGCCACAAAAAGGAGCACACCCAGAGCGTGCACCTTCACACACGGCACCACCCTCACCCACCACAACCCTCCCCCCCCCACCTACACCATCCACATCCCAAACTCAAAATAAAACAACAAAAATTCAAAAACAAAAATAAAAAAAAGAAATCACTCGCCCCTCCCTTTAAATCAGACCACCGACAAACACCCAACCCACGGTTAACAAACAACCCATACCCCAAACTAACATGTAACACTACAACCCAGTCCCCTTTACAATTTAGATGATTGATCACTTAGTAATTCTCACGAAGTTACTTCAAAAATATTTCTTTAAAAAAAAATGATCAAAAAATAAAATTCAAAGGCCAACACCAAACCACCCAACCAAACCAAACACCAACATCCCAACCACACAGCACAACCCCCACGGAACCACACAACACCTCGCCAAAAACCTTTCAATAGAAATCCCTTATTCACTATATATCGCCCAACAAACAAATAGTAGCAAGTGTTTTTCACCTTTAACTTGTTATAAAATGAAAAACTCTCGCTCGCGCATAGAGCCAATATCTATAAAAATTCCCAGTCTTTTCTCATGTGACCTCGCTATACAACCGAGCCTATAACCGTGAAGCACTATCCATAAACACCCTCGGCCAACACCAACCGGATAACAAATTATTATTGATTCCAAAGCCCAACCGTACTTAGTGGCAAGAAAAAATCACCGAAGGAGGCCCTAAACTCTCCGGTCACAGGATCCTTCTAACCCCCCCGACCAATAAACACATTGCATCCGAAACAGCGCAACGCAGACTCGACCCAAACATCTCGCTTCTCTCTCCGCACTTCCTTACCAACAACGTCCTTATTACACATACTTCGCAACATCTACACCCCCCCATATATCTACTTACCTGCATAACACTCCACAATCTTAACAACCCCTCAACAATACAAAAACAACATCCTCCACTATAACTAAATTACACCGTAACACAAAGCTTCACAACACAATAACCCCCCCAACACACTGCCCAACACTAACTTCCGCTAACACACATAATCACAAAACTCTATAACCGCCAACCCTTACCAAAAATGTGTCTCAACTCTACCCACCTTCATTCACCACACCACACCCCCAAAAACCCTAGACAGCAGAGGGGCTGAAACTCGTTGTTGAATAACCATTATATATTAGCAAAATTAGCTTCGTTATAACCCTCAAAATATATACATGAAAAAAAACTCCTTCAATTGACAACAATTCACCTTTCACAACCATTACTCCTCAATACACCAACTTTTATATCGAACTCCAAATTAACAAATATACTCCAACATATCATCAAGCCTAAAAAATATTAAAATAAACAAAAATGAATTTATACAGCCTAAACAGAAGGACAATATTAAACAGAAATGGATCCAAATTCAACCCACTCAAATGGTGGTCCGAATTTCAACCCCTCACAAAGGTTAGGGGGTAGACTGAGAGTTATAATCAAACTTTAAATAAAAAACTATTTTCAAACAAAAATAAATAAAATAACATTATTATTATCATAGCTTTTTGCTTAAGAACCTAAATATTAGACATTTCGGCCTTGATATGTCCAAAAAAAAATAAAAAAATTTCAAAACATGCATTAGAAGGGAAAGTCGGGGAGACAGACTTAATACCTATAAGTGCGTCCAAGTCAACACCCGCCCGACGCGAAAAAAAAAAATATATATATATAAATAAAAATTTTTAAAAAACAAAAATAAAAACAAACAACAAAAAACCATAAAGTTTCTAAAAAAGTATCTTTGAACATCAAAATATTACAATAAATAAAAACTCAAAACCCTCTTCTGGCTAGATAAGTATAATAAATATCACTCTATAACAAACTAATTAATAATATATAAAATAAGATATATAATAAATAAAATAATAATATAACAATATATATAATATAATAATAATATAAATATTAAATAAAATATTAAAAAATA
>JABUQX010125644.1:0-12500 GCA_015478945.1 Trachelipus rathkii
TAAACGAAATCTCTAAAGCGAGAGATTATATTCTGCTGGAATTATAGAAGGGGAATAATTTTACAGACCAAAGGTGGCTGGAAAGGAAGAGACATCACAGCGAACAAGTCAGGAGCTGCCGATGTCCCCACAAAATTTGTATACAGAAACTGAACACCTTGGTAAATATACAACTAAGCTTATAATAATAGATAGTTTTAGATGATAGACTATATATCTTACACCCCTACCTTGAAAGGGACTATGCCCGTAAGCTGTTGTGATAACAGTTAAAAATATATATATTTACATACATGACTAGAAAAAGGATATTTAATTGCTAAGCAAAATAAAAATCATAGATAATGATTGGTAAGGAGAGCTTTCGGTTATCTAGGGATGTTTTTCTGAAATTTGTGAAGGTAAAATATGGAACTAATTTTATTAAATTTTCTATCGATCGTTCTCCACGATATAAAAATCGGTATCATAATTCTACGGAATTCAAAACATCTATTTCGAGAGATGTTTTATTTATTTATTTATTTTTATTTTTTAAATCTCTAGGTGTTTTGTTTTGCTGTGTCACTTTTATACCAGAGTTCGAGTGCCAAAAACTCGAGAAAAACGAACCTCAGAGATATGTGTTCTAAGTAAAACCTTTACGTTTATTCTTCCTCTAAACAATATAAACAAGGGAAAATTGTTATTGATTTTCCTTTTTAAGAAAATGTTTTGTGGAAAAAGTTAAAAAATTTCATATCGAAAGTAAAAATTTTCTATACGAGTTTTATTATTCATTGGATTCTTAAGAAATTTTCAGAGTAAATAGAATTGAGCGGGTTAGACATATTTTACTTAAACTTAAAGCCTTGTTTATAATCAAGAATTTTTTTTTTGTGTTGGCACTCACGTGCCCAAAGGTTAAATAGTTAGGCTGCAGAAGATGCTTTAAATATAAAAGATATGCAACTTTTCCAGCTCTCTGAACTCTGAAAAATTAATTTTCTATTATAAATTATTTAAGCTTTTTCCATAAAAATTGACTAAACTATTTTTTTTACTAATGTCACTACCACTTATGAGCAGAGCCCTATTCAATGAGAGGGTGTTATTATTAAAATAATCATTATCATTGCCACCACAATCAACATCATTATTACCGTCATTAATAATATTGTTCACTATGCCTAACTAATAATATCTTCATCCTTATCATTAGCAATGGTTAGACTCTTCTGAACTAAACTGACCCTAGAATGAAGCTTAAAGATCAAGATAAGTGCTCGAAATCCAGGTTGAGGAACTCGTCCAATAAACCCTCTTGGTTTTTATTTCATATCTTTATTGATTGGATGAAAATTATAAAAAAATTATTTGCAAAATTCGGACATTGCATTTTCCACATAAATAAAATAATCGAAATCACATCTTATATAAATGAAAATATGAAAAACAAAAAATATAATTATTTACCCACCAAATAAGTAAAGTCAAAATTTATCGAATATATAAGGTAAATATCTATTTTGCTTTTTTAAGGGCCAAAGACATTATTTGCAAGTGCAACTCATATTATACCAATATGGTTTGACTCTTATTTATTTCTTATGTTTAGCGATAAATAACTCGACAAAAGGGTTTTCCATGATAATTATTTCAGTTATTAAGTTTTACATCTAATGATTTCTAATAATTTTTTGTTAACCTCAACTAATGTTTGTTTGAATCATACAATGAAAGATTGTTTTTGAAGCGTCTTATTTAATAGTATTCACAATAAGACGTTGGAGCGCTTCCATCCAGAGATCGTGAATAATTGTTATTTCTTAACTTAAGTACGATAACGAGAGTAAAAGTTCTAAATCATAGACTATCCGAGTGCTAAAAAATAGAGAATTACTATCATATAACATCTCTATATATGTGTATTTCATATGGCCCGAGACACAGTCTATGCTGCCTAATCTCAAAGATTAGGTAGAGAGAGAGATAATGTAAGATTAACTATGTTTAGGTAAATCTTTGATTGGCTGTAAAACTTGAACGAGAGATATTAAATGAGAATTGATGCATCCTAGTAAGGTATCTAATATATTTATCAAAAAACCTATAAGTGGGAGAAAACTGAGGGAAGTTAGAATTCATTAGGCAGAGAAATATTCCTGTTTATGTAGCGATATAGTTATAAGTAAGGAGATGAGAGGTGGTGACTTTAGTAATTTTGAGAATAGTGGCATATATGATTATAGAATTTTGTTTCGCTTAGACTTGATAACAATTAAGATGTAATCAGAGACTGTCGAACAGTTGTAAGTATTATTATGTGATATAGAATATTAGGACAGACAGGGCAATCAGAGATTGAAGATTCCGAGTCTTCCAGTATGTTCATGATGAGGTTCATTGACTTCATCATCTACCACAGCTAGTGGTAGACTACTTTGTGTGATGTGTTGGAAAAGCAAAATTCTAAAATCTTCTTAAAGTTTAGGTTTGATATAGTCAAGTTTATGTGCTGAGAGGTTGTGTAAACATAATTGGGAGTGTGAGAAAGTATTAAGTTGTTAGAAGGATGGAAGTGGGATTTCCATAGGGATAAGGTATTACTGCAATGATGATTTTGAACTTGGCTTGATATAAGTTATGAAGTCGACTTAGAATTGATCTTGTCGTGCAGGTGGGACGTATAAAATTGGTTGGATAACGTCTAGTGCGTGCTAATAATGTCAATACAAGAAGCAATATGGCATATCTCAATTTCTAAAGAGAATTAAATAGGTTTGTGTCTTTTGGGGATGTGTATCGGAGTATAAAAGGTAAAAGGAATTAGAAATTGCAATAAGATTTTCTGTGAGGCAGAAGAAGGTGATATGTGTCATTGAATAAATAATACCCCTTTTTTTTGGACACAACAGAATATTTACAGTGGAAAAGATAAAAAATTTCGAGTGTCTCTAAATTGGAAATGTATAGAAGTAGGTGGAATATGCGCATTTGTTATTCATATGAGGGTGCAAGATAGGTTAGATAATGTGAAGCTTGGAAATGAAGGAGATAGACATGACTAAAATACGACTCACATTTCTCAACATAATAGTCTATTGAACGGATGACTAACATACCATTATCATGAGGGTCTCTATGTCCGCAATGTGTGACACCTATATGGATCTTTACTGTGGCAGATTCGCTCTTAAGGGTATGCAAGGGAGGATATGGGGAGCTTTCTTTCCAATATACAACTGATAATTCTTACTCATTTCTGCGTAATGCAATAAAATACATTAAATGTGGTATCACAGCCATGCATTGTTATTACTATAAGCTCCTTATTTGACGAGCTACAATTTTACTTAGAATATTACTGATGTTGATAGGACACATGGATTAAGAGAAACAAGAAGATCTCACATGATAAATAAGCAAGATCACCAATATATAGAAATCTGTCTAAAAAAATATAAAATCAGAGTAGTGATATTTATGAGATAACGATAAAAGAGATAAGAGTTTATTTTTACATATTAATCAATATAGTCAAAATATAATAATAAATAACTTATAACAATAACGATTATCTAAAAACTACCTCTCTATTTAATCAACTGATCAGCTATACGAATATAATGCTAACAATTAGACCAAAAGTTCTAACATCAAAACCTAACATAACATAACCCTGAACTTACATAATATACAAAAACACAAATCTATAACATAACTCATAACGTATATGAAATATATATATAACGGCTAATAAACTATTAACAATATGATCCGGTTAATAACTTAAACAATAAATATATTATATAGTAGCTAATAACTATATCCCACTTATTTTATACCAAAATTCTATCAAATATTACCTATCGAATGGTTACATTTCCACAGAGAGATTTGTACACTTGCATTTCTAGACAATATGCTAGTGAACTCAATATAAATCCACTGCTTAAGTGATCATTACTCGGGCGACTGCAAGAATAAATAGTCCTCCGCCATATACAATAAAATTTATATTCTAGGTGGAAATAGGCAATAACATAACTAGTAGGTGGCTCCTGTATGCATAGACCCGATCGCGTTAACTCAACAAGAATATATATAATCTTGCCATAACATAGACTAAAAGTTATAACAGCTAAACATTAGAAGTAGCTAACTTAACAAAGTATACAAAACTCATAACCTAACTACACTCCTATACTTTTTTAGTAATGAGTAATTGCTAGAAGGAGAATTATCTTATCTTACAATATGGGACCTTGGATCGCACTCAATAGTAATTACAATAGTGATATTAGACGGGTAATATTTATTATTACAGTTATAAGTAAATAGAAATGAAATAGTAAAATGTTATTGTTACTTATATATATGAGCACAACGATAATATATATTGTTAGATTTAAAATATCCTCACAATAAGACCCCTGTATATTAATATAGTCACTAAATGAAAAGAAAAGTAAATGTATATATATACTAATCAATCAAGAAATCACCCTGAGATTAGAATCGCAATACCATCCTTCATGGTATAGTAATATTTATGTGTGTGATTGAAATAATTGAGATTATAATTTTCATGCATTGGTGCACAATGGAGGTTATCAACCAATAATATAAACATATGTTATCCCTCGTGCTTAACTCTATATATAGAGGACTAATAGTTATAAGGTATTACATCAAATAACACTGATATCTATGAGACAAAGACTGCCATCACAAGATATACAATAGAGTACTTCACAGTAATTAGTAAGCTCACTGAGGTGATAGGAATAAAATTTACATTATCCCCACTCATCAGCATCACATAAAATTTGAGGCTAATAATAGAGCTAATATACTTACAAATCTCTTTGAACTAACACCGGAGTATACTGTCATTATCATGTCTATTATTTTTTATTCAAATTTATTTACCCATAGTCTTACAGTGCCTCACCTACTACCTACTATCATCATCACTCACACCTATACCACTACCCTCATACCCTACCTACCTACCTACTACTCCCCCCGCTACCCTCTACCTCATACCTATAGTGTGTGTGTGTGTGTGTAGTAAACTTTTAAATTTAGAGCAATCATTTTGTTAACAAGTAGAGAATTAAATGTAAAATGATATACTGAATGGTTACTTGAGTTATCCAGGCTACTGGGGTGGTAATTCTTAATGGGAGCTTCTATGGAAAGAAAACTAGATTATTATGATTTTGTCTTTGGTGTTGGAGGAAATTATTCCAACTGTTGACCTTATTTATAGTATTATATTTAGTGTGTTCCTTAGTAAATCAAAAAAAAGAAAAGAGTTACTTGGTTGGAATGAAAAGTCATTACGTATTTGACACCCCTTATGATATCATTGAGGTATGAACTTAAAAAAAACAATAAAAGAACTGAGTCGAACAGCATAACTTTTTTTAATGAGTTCACTCTATGTGAACTAACCATAATATTACAGCACAATACTTAATAGTACAGATTGCAGATATCTTTTCTCGAGGAGAATTAGGGATTAATCGTACTGAGTCAGAAGAGAGATCCATAAGGAAGACCTTTTCACAACGACCACATATTTGAGCATGTTATATCGAGTGTAATAACGTACTTACTCTGAAGTGCACTGAGAAATGAGATACATTTTTTTTCCTTCTTCTACCCTCTATACATTTAGACCATAAAGTGTAACTTTGTCTGAGTTTTTCTATTGATAGATGCATATTCCTACTACAGTATCTCATTAGAACAATTACATTAATTTAAAAAAGAACACAATTATTTCAATCGGCAATGAAAATAGTAATTTATACAGTAAAGAGAACATGTCATCATGTCAACGAACTATAAATGAGATAGACAACTAGTCGTCATAAGTCTGAAGTAAATTTCTATGTTGCATTCATTGTACAAGCTACCGGTATATAGCTTAACAACACATGTGCCAGTAGCCTTATAAACTTTTTAATTGTCATATCTATTAATCTCTTTCTTTTAGGTTTTAATTAGTATTCACCAATTTGCTGGTGAGACATAAGCAATAAAGATTGTATACAGTTCGATAGAACCACCTGATGAAAGAATGGAGCGGTGAAATATATAGCTTGGGACAGATCCATTAAAGCAAGTTACAACAGAATACTATGGAAACAATAAAAGTAAGAATACAAGCTTAAAACATGAGAATAATCTTGTTCTAATTTCATCAATCTCACAATGTTCCGACGGAAGCACCTACTCAGATAAAGTAACGATCACATGAGTAATTGAAATCAGATACAATATGTTGTATTCACTATGCTCACTTAGGAAAAAGAACCTAGTAGCGTCTGTGCAAAGAAAATTTTGATAAGAGTATCTATTGATATAATTGAGGATTATAATAAGTATAGTTGAAATTTTATGTTGTCTTGAATTGAATAACTTTTACATAGAACTATAAGGAAGAATTAGTACAATCATCCCAAATGATTGATTATGGCTATACTTCTCCAAAACATTCACTACCAACAAATATCAGCTTAGATGGCCTTTAGAGCAATTATATATATGATTATAAGATATATAATAAGATCGCAAGTTTCAACACACGTATACACTCCTTTGTGAGGAGCCCAATTATATATTTGTCTTTAGGTTCACTATCATACCAAGTCCTACTTATAAAGTTAGGCAGATATATATACTACTCTATATTGACGATATAAAAGCTTCCCAACAGATTTAGTAGTATCAAGAAGATTATCTGATGAGTGAGGAGCCCAATATTATTATTGTCTTGTCTCTATAACCAGTCTACTTTAAAGTAGGCAAGATAACCCTGTAAAGGAAAGCTCCCACAGATGTAGCAGAAGATATCTTTGTCATTACGGCATCTTAACGAAATCAGCCTGTTAGCCATTAATTTATATTAGATAATCGATGCTAAATGAAATATATATATACAAAATATTGGTTACATATAAATTAAATATAATAAATGAAGGTGAAAATGAATTTTTATATTAAGTAAATCAAACTAATAAAATGAACTGATTTAGCAAGAGTACCAGTAACGTTACCTAGCCAGCCGTCTTACGTGATTGAATTATTATTATTGATAGTAGAGCACGATAACTATTATATATATATACACTAGCGGGCTTATCTTATTTAGGATACTTTCGATGTCTATGGTGAGGTATATCATAATCTCAAATGGGGCAAGGTCCCCCTGGGTCCCTAATTTGCTATATGAGTATATCAGTACAGGAGGAGAGGGGGGGGAGGGGGGGGGGGTGGGTGTACGTGCGTGAGACATATTATGTAACTTAGCATACATCATTAGTACTTTTCATGAACGTTTTTATTAACCCTAACTCCCTTATTAGATTCCTATACTACCCATGGTTATCCTATAGCATATACTCATCATAATGACTCATAAAATTACAAGATTATATAGGCTGGCCAAGGGCTCCGAAGCCTAGTCCAGCGTCATTCGATGAGTGATATATATAATTATGGATATAACACCTATAGTACTGAGCAGAGTGCTACCGTTCAGAAGGGTACTTATTATCAGGGTCCGTATTAATTTACAATAATTATGTTGGGGGCTGGACTCATTCCACATAGGGGTCCCCTAATTTCTATTGATTCGCTGTACTAGTGAAGTGATGTGTGTGTCATTGAAGCAATGCGTCATGCACATTAACGCGCGTTTTTACCGTACCCCCCCTATGACGTCAACACAGAGCGTACTTTCGTGAGTGTGTTTATGCCTAGCTAGCGCGTGTACGTGGCGTAGCCTCGTATAATTGAGTGGCCGTAGCACCATTACGTACATGGGTTATTCATTAGTAACGGGGTAAGCTACTTATTCAAGGCTCCCTTCAATGAAAGTACTGTAAGCTCAGGTGCTGGTAAGTCCATACTAGCGAAACGCGACAGCGTAGCGCCCACTACCAGTAAACGCAATAATCATAATCATGAAGCGATGAGTGCGACGAACGCAAAAACATATATGGCTACGTTGTCGCAGAGAATCATAGGTCGAGAACGATTTGATCGCTATCTTTAAATAGAGTGTTGGATTTAGGTCTCTTAGGTATATGATAGGTTAGCAGATATGTAAGAATGGTTTATAAGAATTACCTGAGTATAAGGGGTTAATATAAATTAATATATATATATATATATAATATAAATATAATATATATATATATAATATATATATATATAATATTATATATTATTAATATATTATATATATATATATATATATATATATATTATATATAATAATATATATATATAATTAATATATAATAATATTAATATATATATATTAATCATTAATATAATAATATAATAGACATAATCACTTGTATTTATTGAAAATTAGATAATTCAACTATTATTGTTATGTGATCACAATAAATTTATTTTTGCTACTCATTAAAAAATAGCTGAGTCATTTTTCTCCTCAAGCAGTTATTAGTTGTATTTTTATTTATTTATATAGTTTATTTATATTACACATATAATTATTATTAAAGTAATCTATTATTATATTTCATATTATTTAACTTATTTAATCATATATTAATTTATTAATATTTTTTCTAAAAGCTCAATGAAATGTTTTCGCTTTAATAGAATTAGTTTCTTTCTCTACTGTAGTTTAATATAGTTAAAGTAATATAAAATGTCAACTACTTTAAAATGAAATCAATGTTGAATGTTCTCGTGCTAGTGAGTAAGTTTATTGTAATAATGAGCATCAATAACATCTTTAAATGCTACTGTGTCAAACTTTGCAGCACTACCAAAACACTAGCAAGTATAACTACATTGCATTAGATAAACAATAATCGTGTCTTTATGTATATCCTCCTGCGTTTGACTATGTAATTCCAACATAAATTTAATGTGTATAGAAAATAATTGTGTAAAATTGGGATATGGAGTTCTTTAACATCGTTCACTTACAATATGTGTTAAGCGAACAAAATTTAATGGTACATATTTGTTGTTTATCAATTCTTGTAGTAAGAAGAAATTATACGTTTTTTACACACTTAAGGGATATACGTGACTATCCTGCGCAGAATATTTTTCACCCAGATTTCTCTTTTGATTCATGTAATGTGTTTTTTTTCGTCCTCTGTTTTTTTAGTGGCTGTCATTTCAGCTGTAACGATCGAAATTTGTTCCATTTTATGGTGTAATGTTTTATCATTTGTAGATTCAAAGCTCGTGCTCTATCTAGTTAGATAGCAATCGATATGAATATGACGATGTAATATCTTAAAGACACAATAATAGTTTTGCTGTGACATTTTTATATGTCTTATCAAAACAAATTTTTTATTATTGATTTGGATGGACGTTAGTTTGCTTCAAGTGCTCTGCTTCAATAAAGTTTAACTGTTATGACATATAACATAACTTTTAAGTTTAATTTAAGTTATAATCGCGAGCTTTTAGTTTATGCTTTGCTTTCTAAAATCCAGTTATTATATATGTAGATAATATAGTATATATATATATATATATTAGTATAGATATAGCAGTTACGTTTTTCATATAAATCAAACAGCCTCGCTACTATACCAAGCTGATGATACTGATTGGTCTATTCTGATCTATGATCATAGTATATGGAATGTCAAGTTAAATATTTATTGATTTAAATAATTGTTATGTTATATTTATATATATCACACCTACATATAATAAGTCAAGTATTAAATCATAGTAATATCAAAAGACACGCATTAGCTCACCATCACCTATTACGCAGTTTTATATACTTAGCTGAATCTATATTGATCGTATATTGATTACGCTTATGATTACTAATATTACGAGATCTATTGTAATTTCAAGGTGATATTGTATTAAAATAGAGTTATGTTTACACTACACGCATACTAAGAATAGCAGTATAAATGCAGTATAAATCGTAATTTCGCTCTTTGCAACTCGTACGTTACAGCATCCATCTTAAGATAAGAGTTGTAGCAACCTATTTGCTGAACCTATGGATTGATTACGAATTACACATGGGAAGTTCTCATTCATGTTTCATTTTATATGCAATATATTATGCAAGAGTTGGTAATATGCTTTGTAAGTTGTACAATAAACGCACAAATAGACGTCGAGATAGATCGTTATCACTGTATGCAGAGCGATATGTAGTAGAGTTTGAGGTGGGAGGACGGTCCGATACCTTATACATGCTCAAGCTTGTAAAATATCCGGATCAGTATCTATCCAGCCAAACTTTTTTTTTAGCTCTATTCTCGTTGTCCGTCTATTCAGTCTCAGTCTTTACAGGGCTTCTTTGCACGTACTTTATCGCTCTTTGACTGTTCTCACACATCTGCAGACTATTTTCACGTGATAGTATACTCGCATTGTGATATCGGGATGGTGAGGTTGCGTCTCGGAATGTGAGGTTTTTTTGAATTAAAAAGTTATGTTTCTTTAAATGAGATGCTAAGGTTGATAGCGTGAGCTCCTGATTAAGTGTTTAGGTTATACTTCTTTGTATGAGAATTGAGTTCTATGAGTTAGGTTACTTAGGTATGTTATTTCTTTTTTGTAATTTTACCATTTTTAGGGATTGATATTGAAACGATTGATCAGTAAGTTATGTGAGATTCCTTATTTTAAATAGACCAGATTGACAAAGTCCAGTTGTGTTTCACAAAATTGGCAAATCAGAATTTATGGCAGCTTCAGTTATCAAATTGTTTTCATGCCAGGGAAAATTTTATATTTTCTTAATTTTTTCATTTGCTTTGTAACTCATAAAGAGATGAACTGATATTTTATTTTGAAAGATTCTAAGGTGGATAATTTTTTTTTTTACTATAGAATTGCTCTTCCATACACCAAAATTTATGAAATGTGATTTCATAACTTTTTGAAAGAATGCTAGATAGACTTTTAATATATTACTTTTGAATTTTTTTTTTATTATTAAGAAAAGTGTTTGTAAAGCATTTATTGTTTTAAAATTTTTTATTTTAAATAAATTGTAAATCTGAATTTTTTTTTGGTGAAAGTAAGAATCTCTTTTAGAAAGATTTTATAAGATTTTTGCAAAATATTAAGTTAATATAGGGGAATTTAATATTTTTTTAATAAGATAAATAATTTCTGTTTATATAAACCTTCTCACAAGCATAAAGCCATAAGTTTATTTTATCATTATTTAATTTTATTGCACATTCTTTAAGATAAAAATGACCATACCTTTTTTTTATATTATATATAAGAGTATTGCCACTTGAAATTATTTTTAATTTTCATGAGAATTGTAATATTAAATTCAAGGAAATATTTTATATTTCATAAATTTATTTTTTCATATTTAATTTTGTTTTAAATTGTTAATAAAGAGAAAGAAAATATTTTAAAATCTTCCAGTTATTCATTGACTTTAATTATAAGTTGAAAATGGTTAGTAAGGAAGATGCGTTTTTGGGTAAATTGCATTCCTAGCAGTAGTTTGTAATGTATTCCTTATTGTCCATAATTTATTTTTGTAATGGTGATAGAGTACGGTCTGTTACTATCAATACATTTTACTAATGCCTGATTCTACTGTCCACAGTTACTGACCTATATGGAATAGAGTAAAATATCAGACCCGATGTCATATAGAATGAATGGTCTACTAAATACATGAATTATTTTTATTTTAAACGCAGCTGAGTTGTATCTGGCTGTGCCATATATATCCTGAACTGGATATAATTCTTGGTGTTAATTCGTTCTATATTTTGCTGTTGAAGCTTTTCCTCTCAGATTGCTGATATTATTTGTAATATAACGTTGAGTGGTATTTCATAACAAAAACTAACCGCAAATTACACACCTCACAGAATTTAGTTTAAAAAATTTAAAAATGAAGCAAAATTCCTTCCAGAGAAAACCTTTTTGAACGTGATAGGGACACAATCCCACCTTTGACATGTAATCTTACAGCTAAAAACTAAAGCGCTACCCTCTTATGCTTCTTACAATTGTATACTTCATACCTATCACTACAAAATTACTCGCTTAACATACATCACAAGACCATAGCACACTTTGTATTAATCCAAAACAAAACACCAGAAAACATTCTCAGAACCTCTCCCATATCCATCTCAAATGAAGAAACCCACTCTTCACAAAACCCAAACAAATCTATCGCAAACCTGCGAGTAACCACCACCATCGAGCTACTTCAATACAAACCGCTTTAAAATCGAAAAATAAAGTACACCCACTAACTTAACGTGGCCTTGTATTTGGGCAGAAACTTATACCTTTTCTGAAATAGATCCCCAAGTTCAAATGGATAACCTATCTCTGTATCAAATTTGAAAAGTGTTATTGTTTTGTGATTAGAAATGTGATTTGATAGTATGTAGGTGCTAATTTTTAGATTTATAGTTAGTGTTAGAATTTATGATTTTTGAATGGATAATATATTATACATATATATATTTTTAATTATTATATAT
>JABUQX010125644.1:15000-20000 GCA_015478945.1 Trachelipus rathkii
AAGGGATGTATAACAGGTGGTTTGGGGTGCGGGAGAAAATGAGAATGGTAGAAGGGTGATTGATTTCTGTGAAGAGAGAGGTATGTGTGTAAGTAAATAATTTCTTTAAAACAAAGAGTATCCTAAAAGTATATATACTAGGTTGTGGAGGTAGAGATTGGTTATCGAAGTTGAAGAGTATGATATTTAGTGTGGTGAAGGAATGTTGAAGTATGTGTTGGCAGTTAAATCAGTAGGGGTTTAGGAATGGATTATCGGATCATTATGTTGTTCTATGTTAAATTAAGTTAGTGGGGCTTGATGGAGAGGAATGGTGATACGAAGGAAGTAGGTAAAATAAGAGTGAGAAGTTAAGTAAGCAAGACAATAAGGATAAGTATGTAAGAGCGCGCGCTAGTAAAACGGTTGAATGTGAACAAGTTGTGTTGGATACGAACAAATTTGGGGGCAAATGAAGGAATGCAGATTGTTAGTTAATATATATAAAAGTGGGTGGATGTGTTAAAGTAGGAAGCAAGCATGTTAACAGTGAATGGTGGAATGAAGAGGTGATTGAAAGCGGTTAAGTAAAAAAGAAGCGTGGTTGATGAATGTACTTAAAGCAAATGATGAGGTCTCAAAAGTAGATGCTTGGAGATTATATAAGGAGGAAAAAAGAAAGTCTAAAAGTTGTATACGTAGTAGAAAACAAGAGGTAAATTGAACAGTTTGGAAGGGAGGATGAATGAGGACTTACAAGGGAATAGGAGCTCTTCTGGAAAAAGAAGCCGCCGAAAGGTTAAGACATGAGAATAGGGAATCTGCTTAGAAAATGAATAGGGATTTGCCTTTGTAAACTGATGAAATGGATGTGAGAGGAGTGTTGAAAGAACACTTCGAAAATCTGCACCAATATTAACGGTAATGAAGAGTGATAGGTGAATGTAGTGTGGGTTGATGGTGAAAGATGGAATAGGTTATTTTGGGGATGAGGTTATTAGTAAGGAGGAGTAATGGGTAGAGGGTAGAGTGAGAATGGTAAATCTGCAGTATAGATGAAATTACTGGTGAAATGATCAAGAAACGGAGGCGAGATGGTGATTGATTGGGATTTGGAAGTTGTGTATAAAGCGTTTTTAGAGGGTATAGTTCCAAGGAATTGGAGGGAGAGCGGTAAGAGTACCCTTATATAAGGGTAGGGAGAAAAGGGGAACTGCTAGAAATTATAGTGGGGAATAGTTTACTTGAGTATTTGTAGGGAGGTATATGCTGGTATTTGTCGGAAAGGTGCGTCGAGTGACTGAAGGACTTGATTGGTGAAGAAACAAGGTTGCGTTTAGGAGTGGTAGAGGATGTGTGGATCAAATCTTTACATTGAAACAAAATGATTGAGGAAAATGAGGTGAGAAGAAGAAAAATTATGTATTTTAGGTTTTATGGGATTTGGCAACAGGCGTATGATAGAAGTTAATGAGGGAAGCTCTATGGCAGGGTTAGTGATATATGGTGTGTGGTGGTAGGCTTCTGATGGAATCAAAAGTATGTATGACGATAGGAAGCGTTGTGTAAGATTAATATGGTGTCAATGGTGATGTGGCTTTAGGATTAACAGCGGGAGTAAGACAGTTGTTGTTAGTCTCCTTGGTTATTCAATTTTGTATATGGATGGCGGTTATTGAAGAATTTGAGGTGGGGATGGCAGGGGAAATGGTGTTAGAATGGTGGAGAATGGAGATGAGTGGAGGGGTGCCCTACCTACTATATGCGGATGATTTGTTCTGTGTGGCGAATCTGAAGAAAGTTTGAGGGATTGGTAGAGAGAATTTGAACAGGGTGTGTAAAGAGAGGCTTGAAAATTAAACGTGATAGAGTAGATTTCATGGGTTGTGAGTGAGGACACTCTTCGGTGTGAAGTTATTTAGATGGTGAGCAGCTGGAACAAGTGTCTAGTTTAAATATTTAGGGTATATGTTGATGAGAAGGGAACGGACGATGCAGAGGTGTAGTAGGAAGTTTGAATGGCAGAAAGGTGTCTGTGCAATTAAATCGTTGGTTGAATAAAGGGACTAAAGTCTTGAGTGTGCTAGGTTTTGCATGAGGGTATGTTGTTACCTGTGTTAATGTATTAGTAGTGAGACTATGGTCGTGGAATAAGAAGATATAGAATCTAAGTTCAATTGGTTCAGATGGGACAATCTTAGGGGTGCTAGGGGTTGAGCAAGAATGATAAAGAGAGGAATGGAATATATTAGGAAGAGAGGTGTGGTGTGAAGAAAGGGGTAAATGAGAGAAAAATGAAAGTATGTTGAGATGGCTTTGGTCATATGGAAAGGATGAATGATAGCGGTTGGTTAAGCGGATGTATAGTGCGAGTGTGTGGGAACCGACCGGCTGGGAGACCGAGGAAAAAGGGGATTGAAGTGGATTGAGTCAGTAACGAATGTTTTGAAGAGAGAAAAATGTGAGTTTGTAGAGGCGAGAAGAAAGGTGGTGCATAAGGAGGGAATGGCGGGGGATTGTGAGGGGGTATGGTTGTGGCCCACCTGGGCCACAGGATGAACCCCACATTGACGATCTACCATAATGAGGGTCCATCGCTGTCCCATTGAAGCTTTAGGGTGGATTTTCGGACTGCGATGTTCTCACTAGTTAATGGTACTGAGGGGGCGGTAAAGCTGGTTTTCTTTTCGACTTCTGTCATGTTCTTCTACTGCTTCTTTTCCGATGCCCGTCGCGCACTTTACTCCCATTCTTTGGAAAAATATAAGGAAGATGAAGAAGAAGAAATAATATTATTATAATATTAATATTTATATTATTATATATTATATATATATTATATATTATATATATATATATATATATAATATATAAATATATAATATTATATATATATATATATATATATAATATAGTATATATAATATATATATATAATATAAAATTATATATATTATTTATATATTAGGGATGTGCCGAATATTCGGTAATATTCGGTATTCGGCCTATTCGGCCAAAATACCGAATATCGGTATTCGGCTTTTTGCCGAACTATTCGGGCCGAATATTGAGCTTTTTAAACAATAGAATACGTCAACATAGGGAAAGTTATTTCAATTTAAAAGTGAAAATTTTAGAACTTATTTTCCAAAAAAATAAAAATATAGCCAAATTTTTTAGCCAATATGGCGAAAATCTTATCATTTGTCAGATCCTATAAGGGGCTTTGACATTTTTCAATATTCTCAAAAAATAGAATTTATTTAGTGATATGGGATAATGGACCAAACATGGTAGCTGATATAAGGGAGAGTGGCTTGCTATCAATTCCATGTTTTATTCACATGTTGCAACTAGATTCACGATTCAATATTATGTAAGAAGTCTGTTAAAGATAATTTATTTTACTTGCAGAAGCATATCCTCTCAATTTCACCCATTCAGCAACGACAGCTGCAAAGCTTAAAACTTTACATATGCAGCTGAATGTCCAAACCAGCATAAATTAATTCAAAGAACGTTTTACACGCTGGAACAGAACTTATGATATGTTTAAAAGATTGTTTGAACAAAAAGTTCCCCTACCATATACGCTGCTGAATGCAATCAGAAAAGGACTGATTTTCAGTGGCAAAATATTCCATTTACTTGAGCAATTTGACAACATCACTAAAACAAGCATTAACCGGTAAAGTAACAGTCGCCCAAGTGATCCCTTTCCATTTTAGCAATAAATTATTTTTAAATAAGCAATTAAAAGAAAAAAAGCTTCAGTGGAATAATTACACTCGTTGAAGAGCTTAGAAAGTCAGTAGAAAAAAAAGGACTTTCTAAGTTTCTATTGTGATAAATCTTTGTGTGATAGCTACTTTCTTAGATCTGCGATTCAAGCTAATTTCAACATTGAAATCAGATTGAATCAGTTAAAAAATATGGTCGCTTGAAGCATGGAAAGAATGCATTTGAAAATTTAAGCTCCTGACTCTATCTGCTGACGATGATTCCACGTAGTGGGGAAAGTGAAACTGAAGGGTTCCATTTTCACTTCTTTAATGGATTGTTTTAAAAGAAATTGTGGCATCAAAATCGCCATACAGAAAAGAAAGAGAGTGAAAAAGAAAGTCCATGTCTTCGACGATGTGATCATTTACCATAAAAGTAAAAAGGCTTACATACGGAATTACATGAAGAAATAAACAAATATTTATAAGTTTGCCTTACTTTGACCAGTGAAACGAATATATTCCTTCCAATTTTGGTGGGAAAAACAACTGGGACAATAGTTATGTAATTTGAAAAAAAACCTAGCAATTAAAATAACTTTTCAGCTCCACCGTCATCAGTTCCGAAAGTGAAAGAATATTTAGAACAGGAGAAATATTTATGGAAGCCACAAGAAATAGGTTATCCCCTGAAAATGGAGAACTGCTAATTTTACCTTAGAGCTTATTCAAATGAAAGTTTAGTTTAATATCTTTAAATACGAAACTTTCATTTTCATTTAATTATTTTTAATATGGGAATGGTTTGCTACTAGGTAAGAAATAGTTATTTACTTTTTGTTTATTACTTTGTTATATAACACTGGTAAACATGAAATTTCTTGGACGGGCTTTCGCAATTGATTATGGATGATGCTGATTCCAAAAATGTTAATCGGTTTTGCATATCACATCGCATTTGTGAGAAATTGTGTAACACAGATTTGTAAAAATTTATGATTTTTACCTTTTTCAAGAGGGTCTCTATCCCAATTATTGGGATATATATATATATATATATATATATATATATATATTATATATATATATATAATATATTAATATATATATATATATATTATACTATTATATATATATATGATATATATATATATATATATATATATATATATTATATATATATGTATATATTGGGATATATGAAGGGAGAGAAACAAATGGCAATGATATGATACATGTCTTTGACAGATATATGTTAAACATATATTACAACTATGAATAAAGAGTAATGTGGGACAA
>JABUQX010125644.1:32500-47500 GCA_015478945.1 Trachelipus rathkii
AAAATACTAGGACTTACATACGACACCCACATGACGTTTTCCCCCATATTGACCAAATCACTTCCACAACTCAACGAAAACTAAACACCCTCCGAACCCTTTCCCAACACAATTTCAGCGACAGTAAACACACACTAACTACTATCTATAAGCAACTCCTTAGAACTAACTTAAATTACGCTTCCCCAGCATGGTTCCTTAATTTTAAAATCAAACACAAATAAACTACAAATCTCCCAAAACGCAGCCCTTAGAATTATCACAGGTTGCACTAAAACCACCCCAATCCAACATTTACACGATGAAACCTCCATCCTCCCCATTTCCACACATCTGGAGATGGTAGGGACCCAATTCTACCAGAAGACCCGTAACCCAACCCATTCATGTCACCAAATTCTCTCCAATCCCCCTCGACAAAGACTAAAATCCCCCCTTCCTCACCTGCACAATTTTACAACACTTATATAATTCCCCCGCCCCCTCCCAATAGGCCATGGACTTCACATATCCATTCCCACCTAACAAACACTTACCTTCAAAACCGCCCAAATAATACTTTATTAAATACCCCCTCCCAAAAACTCTCCCCAATAGAAGAAACGCTGTCTAGAAGAAGCCAAATGGACCTCGCTCGGTGCAGATCGGGTCACCACCTGAGACTCATGCAATATAAACATAGATTTAAACTAGACAACGTCACCTCCCACTCTTGCGCTAGATGTCACAATGCCCAAGACACAATAGAGCACCTTCTTCTGAGATGCCCAGCTCTCGACGCCCCCCGTGCCGTCTTTTCTGTATCCTCTATCCTCGACCTGTGGAACCGCCCGGTGGCGGCGGCCGGTTTCCTGGAAGCAGTGTGGCCCTCCAATTAAGGTGGGCGAGAGGCAAAGTAGGTATATATATATATATATATATATATATATATATATATATATATATATATATATATATATATATATATATATATATATATATATATATATATATATATATATATATATTATTTGTAAAGGTATTTCACGGCAGGCAATGTAGGGGCTCGAGCCGACGGGGAACACAGGGGGATTGCTTTCCATACCCTGTAGGGGGAGGGGTGGAGGAACACCACGACACCCAAATACCAAAGAGCGGGGGTTCCGGAGACCCTCGGAGGGGGGAATTAGTCCTGCCCCGTAGTTCCCCGGAAGGCCGAGAGACCCTGACCTGCCATCGGTGCGGTATATACCCTTGAGTACTTTAAAAAAAAAAAAAAAAAAAATTTAATATTGTGTTTTTGAGATTTTGCACCTAAATTGGACCAAAGATTCCAACAATGCATTCTTCCCCAAAGGCCTCTAGCTTTTGAGATATGAGAGATGGGTCATATAAGAAATAAGCTGTTAATGAAATACATCTTTCCTTATATATATATATATATATATATATATATATGAGTATATATATATATATATATATATATATATATATATATATATATATATATATATATATATATATATATATATTGAGTTATATATATATATATATATATATATATATATATATAGAGAGAGAGAGAGAGAGAGAGAGAGAGAGCGAGCTTCGACTATGCTATCGCTACTTATTTCAACGGTCGGAATACAAGTCGCCGCTAACATTTATGAAACGAGGTGGCAGTGATCGGGGGAGGTGCCGGAATTCTCATTCATAAGTCTGTCCCCCATTCTCCAGTCCCTCTTCGAACCAGACTTCATGCAGTGGGAGCACGAGTCCATCTGTCCACCGATTTCACTGTCTTCGATCTACTTGGCTCCCAGTAGCAAGTTCACTAAGGCCGACTTAGTGGACCTTTTGAAGCAGCTCCCCACTCCGGTTGTCATATTAGGAGATTTCAAATTCGTCACACCCTATATGGGGTGACTCCTTCTCCTCGCCTAAGGCCAAGATATATGTCGATCTCTCCTAATTCCCTTTTCCCTGGGATGCATGAACACTGGACTCCCTACCTATGAACGTTTAGATACACACTCCTTTGCCACCTTCCTCCTCAGAACCCAACCTTATATGATTCACCTATTCCTGCAACTTCACTGCTACTGCAACTGTAGCATAATATTGCCTTTTTTTTTGTAGGATATTTGTCTTTGAGCTGGTGTATGATATTTCTCCTGTTCAAATTTTTTTTATGGTGAATAACTCTTAAACCACCTGTTCAAACAGGGAAAACGGGCATTTTAAGGAAGAGGCACTGTAGAGTACTTCACAATTTATGCAGTGTGATATGTTTTCACAAGGAATGTGAAATTCTTCTTCGCAGACTGAGTATATGTCTTGAGGTTCTCTACAGTATTTTCTAGGATGACCAAACCTCTGGTATTAAAAGCAACGTCTGGGACGGGGAATAGCCTTACGGATACTGTAGCTTGTAAACCCTATTTTCAACTTTGAAGGTGGAAAAGGGGTACTAAAAGTCAGCAGTAAACAAGGATTTGGGGCATCAGACGAATCCCGACGAGGGGGAAGTCTGTAAACGTTTGTAAGGGGAATTATTTTCTGCTGCAGATTTCTTATAATGACAGCAATATCTTCATTTTTCTGTTCTAAAGAATAAATAGTTCCTTTGGATATGCTTCTTATTTCATCAGGAGTGAAAATAAGAGGAATGTTTCCGAGAGACGTTAAGGATGACAGGATAGAACTTTGATTTCGGGTAGTATCTTGAATGAGAAGGGACCCATTCTTCATTAACGTGACGGGGGGGGGGGGTTCTTCAACTCCTAATTTTTTCCAAGTGCATTGATAAAAATAATGGTTCTTTGTTCAGTAAGAGCTTTGGAGGTAGTGGATCGCAATAAGTAATATATCGGGGAATGATAAAATTAGCTGGCAGGGAGCAGCATATGGAGTAAACAAATGAGAACGACATGAAGGGAGCACCTTTCGGGATTTCCCAGCCGTTTGGGCACCTGGCGTGCATCGAGGGCATACCATCATATAGTTAGAGAAGAACCGAGTTCCTTTTTCAGCAGATCACCAGTGCAAGTCCAGCCCCTGTCCTATCCCTCGTCTTTTTATATATTGTAGATGCTAAATATTGCATAATAATCGCAATTATATAAGATGTTAAAGAAAGAACATTAAATGAATGAGTCAAAGGAGATTTTACTCTCCATCAGCGGGATTCGAACATTGACCTCCGCGTCGCAGAGTTATCAATAGCCGGATGCTCTAACCACTAGGCCATCCACGTCCCCAATAAAGAACGCTTCAAACGTAGTTTTTAAAGCACCCGACTTTCTCATCCCATAATTGCTGAGTACTCAAAGGCCTGGCCCCCATTAAATGAATGAGTCAAAGGAGATTTTACTCTCCATCAGGACAGGCTGGACACCTGGTGATGTCGCCTTGAAGGGAGCTCGGTTGCTTTATAACTGTTCTTGAATCCAAGTTTTTTGGCTTGGAGGATAGCTCAGTCGTAACGCACCGGGTATATTGTCCTCAGTCGTAACATGGCGGTGGTTCAATCCCGGAGAAGGCAGTTAATTCTTTACCTTCCTATTATATGTTCTTTCTTTAACATCTTATATAATTGCGATTATTATGCAATATTTAACATCTACAATATAAAGAACGAGGGATAGGACAGGCTGGACACCTGGTGATGTCGCCTTGAAGGGAGCTCGGTTGCTTTATAACTGTTCTTGAATCCAAGTTTTTTGGCTTGGAGGATAGCTCAGTCGTAACGCACCGGGTATATTGTCCTCAGTCGCAACATGGCGGTGTTTCAATCACACCACCGCTCACGGGCAATGCCCTATTCAAGGAGGGGGTGTTAAAAACAACAAAAATTCAACTAACACAAACTACGCAGATGAGCACAGACGCGGGCTTTAAAGTGAGGAGATTAAATTGAGTAGGAAACACAGAAGATGGGAGAGAATTCCACAAAACAGAGGTGGCAGGAAAGTAGGAAGAGGCACCGCAGCGAACTAGTCTGGAGTTGCTAGATATCAACACAAACTCATGTGCCGACACAGCACCCCTTGTGCTACGAGGGCGTTCTTAAAGGTGGTGGCACGCGAGTGGAAAGTTCCCTCGAGCACTTGCCGCTACGGTACCTATAGAAAAGAGATAAAGCACCAACATCGCGCCGCAAAGATAGAGGGTCAGGGATTTGAAAGGAAAGGAACTTTTCCAAGCCTCTTTGCCCTTTACTCGATCATCCAAAAGATGGGTGAAGCCTGAGTCTCCCCAGACATGAGCAGTATTCCGTACAAGGCAGATGAGGCCCTTGTATAACCGGAGTAAACTGAGAAGAGGAAAAAGTCTCGCAGTCTAAACAGAACTCCCAGCTTTTTAGAGGCCCTAGCAACTGCTGTGATGTGAGGTTTCAAGACATTTTTTTGTTTATGTTAAGGCCAAGGATGTTTATATTGTCAACAGGAGAGACGAGAGAACCGTCGAAAGAGATAGGAAAGTTAGAAGGTGTCTTTGAGAGGGAGATTTGTAGAAGTCGAGTTTTTAAAGAATTGAATTTCACAAGGTTCAGACGACCCCACCCGGAAATTCTATCCAGATCAGCGAGAATAGAATCGGAAATATTAAGACGAGAGGCAATTCTAGAAGTAAAAGAAGGAGCAGAATTGAAAATGAGTTGAAGAATGAAGGGTTGAGTCATCGGCATATGAGTGAATAGAGTTAGAAGTGCAACTGAGAAGATCATTAATGTAAAGTAGGAATAGAGTAGGAGATAAGAGAACCCTGAGGAACACCACTATTGACAGAAAAGGAAGAAGAAGTCGCCCCATCAACAACAGCCGATATTGAGCGATTTGAAAGAAAGCTAGACATAAGTAAGCATAGAGAAGGGAAAAACCCAAAGGGGGGGAGCTTGGAGAGCAGTGACGCGTGCCATACCCGGGTCAAATGCTTTGATATGTCAAGCGCCACCACGCAAGTCTCCCCCGTAGTTCCTAAGGGCGGAAACCATAAAATCAGTAAGATAGGAAAGTATATCGCCAGTAGACCTTTAACCGCCCAAAGCCGTACTGGCGATCGGAAAGAAAGGAATGAGATTACAGGTGACATCAGAAGTGAGAGTTGAGAAGAGTTTCAAAGATCTTAGATAGAATACAAGTTAGAACTATAGGGCGATAGTTGGAGAAGGATCAGAGCGCTTCCTTTTTTCGGAATAGTTGACATGTGCGTGCTTCCAACACTGAGGGAAAGTGCTAGTATGGCACATAGAGAATATAGTTGAACGAGGGTGGGGTCAGCACGGAAGCACACCTCAAAAACTGGGGAGTGAATGCTATCCGGGCCACCTGCCTTCCTAACGTTCTGTAGACTTGTGGTCGCCATGCACCTGATCAAGTGTAATCACAGGCAAAGGCATAGGACACCTGAGAGTGAGAAGAAGGAGGAGGAGGAATGCCAGAATCGTCCAGGGTTGAGTTAGAGGAAAATAGAGGCCGAAGAGATTGGCCTTTTCAGTTGGGAGAATTAGCAACAGAACCACTGGTAGCTGAATAAGAGGAGGAAGAGAGATTTACAGGGAAGTTGTTGGGAGATGTTTCTGGCAAGAGGCCAGAAAGATTTGCTAGTAGAAAACTAAGGAGGTTAGCGCACTTTCGTTTGATGAAGCCCGCTTTGCTCGTCGAAGAGTATCCCTGCAACGATTTCTAGCAGAATGAAAATTAGCAAGAGGATAGGAGAACGAGAATTTTTCCACTCCCGATACGCACTGTCTCTAGCCTGAATGGCCGGAGAACAAGCACGATCGAACCATGGATTGTCGAGGAGAGAAAGATTTAGTCGCAGAAGAGGAATAAACCTACTCATCCCATCAACGATTACAGCTCCCACCTTTATCGCAGAAGTTGAAGCGTCACCAGAGACAAAGCAATCATTCCAATTATAGCTAGCGCGTAGAAGCAACGCAGGCCTCCCCAATCGGCCCGACCAAAGTGCCAGAAAACGCGTAGGGCAGGATGGAGCTGTTGGAGAGAAAGTAATAAAATTAAGAGATATAAGGTTGTGGGTCAGATTTCACCAATAGAGTTGAAGGTGTGTATTTATAGAGAGAAGGGACTAGTGGTGAAACATAGGCCAAGTGTGTTCAAGAATTATTGGGACGATCCGGAATGTGTGTGTCTTTAATTAGCTGCTCCAGATCGTTGGAGAATGCTAAATGATTCGGCCTCCTCCCCACCTAAACCAGAGTGTGAGAGGAACCCAACCATTCAGTGTTGTGTACATTGGAATCCCTCAAATAGAGGACCTCAGTATTTGAAGTGAGAAGATGTAACAGTCTCGTGAGAAGTAGTAAGGTATTCAAAAGGCGTGAAATCTGTTCTGTTAGGAGAACAGTAGCAGAAGCACAAGATTATTGTAGTAGAAGGAAGAAAGATTTTAAGCCACAGAACATCAAAGTTAGGAGATTCGAGATTCTCGAGACGTGTTACAGGAGTGTTTATGTTAACATAGGCACATACTCCACCCTTTAGACGGAAATTATGAAATAAGTTATAGTTGGACATATTAAACGAGTTAGTGGATGAATTCCTAGCCATCTGGGTCTCAGACAGGAGCAAAAGGTTAGGATTAGAGTTAGAGAGGTGGTATTCCACGGATGCAGAGTTAGATTGCAAGCCACGGATGTTAGTAAAGTCGATAGGCCCGCGCCGGTGCAAAATCTGCCATCTTGCATGCACATACAAAAAAAAAAAAAAAAAAAAAAAGACAAACGAAATCAGGCTAAAATTATTCACACGTCTAAAACCTAAATTTAAAACCGTAAATGCTAAAAAGCTAAAATCGTATTTACAGTAAATATGTAAAAATATGAAAAATCCTAAAGTTAAAAACACTAACGCTCACTTGCACCCCTATAAATTCGCGAATAAAAAAATAAAATTGATTTAACATTAAAACCTAAATTAAAAGTTAAAGTGCCAAAATAATAAAAATCAAGTCTTAAGTGAAGACGAAATTCATAAACAGTATTAACTTTAAATCGAAACATGGCGGTGGTTCAATCCCGGAAGGGCAGTTAATTCTTTACCTTCATTATATGTTCTTTTTAATATCTTATATAATTGTGATTATTATGCAATATTTAACATCTAGAAATATAAAGAACGAGAGATAGGACAGGCTGAATAACGTGGTGATGTCGCTTGAAGGGAGCTCGGTTGCTTTATAACTGTTCTTGAATCCAAGTTTTTTGGCTTGGAGGATAGGTCAGTCGTAACGCACCGGGTATATTGTCCTCAGTCGCAACATGGCGGTGGTTTAATCCCGGAGAAGGCAGTTAATTCTCTTTACCTTCCTATTATATGTTCTCTTCTTTAACATCTTATATAATTGCGATTATTATGCAATATTTAATATCTACAATAGAACGAGGGATAAGACAGGCTGGACACCTGGTGATGTCGCCTTGAAGGGAGCTCGGTTGCTTTATAACTGTTCTTGAAATCCAAGTTTTTTGGCTTGGAGGATAGCTCAGTCGTAACGCACCGGGTATTTTGTCAGCTTCCGCAACATGGCGGTGGTTCAACCTGAGAAGGCAGTTAATTCTTTACCTTCCTATTAAAAGCACTTTTCGTTGGATTTAAATGTTATAACAGACAGACTTGGAAAAATTGATTTTTATTTCTCATTATTTGGAGGTCTATATCTTTGAATGAGATTTACTCACTTAATATAAAGAATTAAATAATATTATATTTAATTGTTATTATATATATATATATATACTTATATATAAATATATATATATATATATATATATATATATATATATATATATATATATATATATATATATATATATATATGACTTTTTTTTAATTATACTAATCTCAGACGATTTTCATGAAACTTGTAGAAAAGGTTTGAAATGTGTTTTGAATTATGAAATCTTTCCTGCTTTACAAACAAAATTGCTATTCAGCCTCCCCATGTTAAAAATTCACGCTACGCCACTTATATATATATATATATATATATATATATATATATATATATATATATATATATATATATATATATATATATATATATATATATATAGTTATATATATATATATATATATATATACATATATATAATATATAAGTGATGACTTTCGGGGAAGGCAAAGGAGGCCGTGCTTTCGTACCGTTCTTCGATTACATATAGGCATAATGATGACAAAGTAATAGTGTTTATATTTGATTAAAACTGAAAAAAAAATTCGAATTCAATTCAAAGTACAATAGATGTTTGAAATTTTTTTACTGACATGAAATTATCATTAAGAAACACTAGTAAAAATAAGCTAAGACTCATTTGAAAATTTTCCATTTGTGAGGAGATATTCTATTTGAGAGGGAAGTGAGAGAGCTCGAACAATAAGATAAAAATATTGCTTAAACTGAGGCAACGCACTATTACTAAATTTAAAATTCGTATTCCAAAATAGAGAGAAGGGAAGCAACGACGTTGAGAATTTTAAAATTCACAGTAATTATATAGGAAATTAGCATTTCATTTTAAAGTCATTGAACTAATTACAAGGAAGGATGTTGCTCATTTTGATATTTCTTGTAGTAGGGAAGGTGCTTAAACCACTCCAAATGATTAAAATAGTAGCAGTATATATATATATGTTATATATATATATATATATATATATATATATATATATATATATATATATATATATATATATATATATATATATATATATATATATATATATATATATATATATATATATATATATGTTGAAATTTGCATATTTTCTATTGAAATTTGGCACAATAGTAGTAAGGGACGTGAATAAGAAAAATATGCATGTAGAAATCAACAAAAATGGAATGGGGGGGCTCCAGCCCCATACCCAATTTTTAGGGGATACAGGTAACCTAGGGATCCCAAACTTGGGACCTTTACTATTTGTTATTAAATGAATTAATATTGTGAGTTTGCGTACATGAGTGTTAGTTTGATGCTGCTTCTTATGTATATGTATACTGGGCAGAAAGATCCTACCGGGTATATTCATGAAGCAGCGTTGCATTTGGTTTGGGTGGAGGTTGTTTATGTATATGTATACCGGTATAAAGATCCACTGGGTATACATTCGCATGAAGCAGCATTACATTTGGTATGAGTCTCCATCGCAGATATATATAGCAGAGGTGAGGTATATATATATATATATATATATATATATATATATATATATATATATATATATATATATATATATATATATATATATATATATATATATATATATATATATATATATATATTAAAAAAAGCTATGTTGGGGTTGTAGCTTCTTTGACGAGAGAGAGAGAGAGAGAGAGAGAGAGAGAGAGAGAGAGAGAGAGAGAGAGAGAGAGAGAGAGAGAGAGAGAGAGAGAGAGAGAGAGAGAGAGAGAGGGAGAGAGAATGTAAAAAGAGGGCTGCGAATTTTGCATAAAATTGTAAGTGCCTAAAAGGTTATGAAAATTTGGGCATGATTCCTTTATGCCCCCTTGGCAGGCTATGCGGCAATTAGCAGTTTTAGGCTTGGCCTGCTATTCTCTGCATTATGGCATGCCTAATCATAATTTATAATTCCACAATCTACAGAATATTTGCTATTTTTCGCTCCTCTCTCTAGCCTAGCTTAGCCTCCCTGGCCTTCCTCTGCACTGATATATATAACGCACAGGCCCACTCATGATATATAGAAATACCAGTCTATGCGACTGTTATTTGCTATATTGTTACAAAAATATATCTTATACTCCTAAATTTTGGCTCCTACGCTCTTGCCATACTATTACCCCCTCGCCTCTCTCCGAACGGCTATAATGTAAACTTACTTTCCTATGCACTATCTCCCTCCAATTTTTGCATGATTTGTGTCATCTACCTCTTGCTACTCCATAATCATTATTTTCTGTGTAAATCTGCCTAGCGACTCCTATTACTGTAGCACCATTATGAAATTCAACCCTAGTCTCGACCTCTTATTTTGGCTTCATATTTTTATTTCTTATTTTTGCTCCCTTACTATCTTTTAAATGTTACACTTCAATTTTGTTACATACCTCGGTTATTGTTATTGCTTTCTTAGCAATAAATTGTCATTTATTTATTACGTAATTTTGTTTTAATCACTTAAAATGCAGTTGCATGCTTATAGTGTTCGCGTGATTTTCAAAAAAGGCTAGCATGGCACACTCAAAGGCGTGGCTTATTTCAGAAAATAGAACAACTCTTTTTTTCTTTAGGGCTCGTTCAGCTCCGCAGTTCTTCACTATAGTACCCCCCCTGCAGAGCGGAGGGCCAGGTGCCTTAGTCTAAGAAGCGTAGCGGCCTTCGCAACTGACGGCCTCTGCTCGATACATCTCTAGACGGAGGCGGTTGCAAAACAGGACGAAGGCAAGAACGGGGAGCTGGTGTTGGAGTCGCAGGAGTGGGGGCGAGAGCGCGTGAAAGAGAACGAGTGAGAGGGCGAGGAATACGAGAAGGAAGTGGAACATGGTCAGTACTACTTGTGGAAGACAGGGCAGGAGGTGGAGGGGGAGGAAAAGGTAGAGGATCCGGGTCGAGAGGTAGAAGTGGTGGAGGTGGAGAATCGGAAGGGGAAGAAGGAGGTGAAGAGTCGGGAGGAGATGAAGGAGGTGGAGAATCTGGTACAGGATAAGAAGGTCGTGTATCCAAAGGAATCGGAATAGGTTTTGGAAACAAGTCCGAATTTTGGACGTCAGGAGGATTCGCCTCAAAATAAGCAGGTTTGAGACGATCGATCGATATAACTTCGGTACGAGTGGGACGCTGTACAGTGAAGAACTTCTCCTTCCGAAGTATAACCGGGAACGGCCCGTCGTACTTGGGTTGGAGAGCAGAACGGTGTGAGTCATGCCTCACTAAAACATGGGTACAGGAAGAAAGATCTTTTGGGATATAGGAGTGCACCTTTTGCTGGCGGGTCGGAGTAGGTCTCCAGGAGAGGGCACAGCGTTTCAAACGAGTGAGATACAGGGTGGGATCTGCAGTAGTGGGAGGGAAAGATTGAGAAAAGAACTCGCCAGGCAGGCGAAGAGTAGAGCCATAAACGAGTTCTGCAGCTGAACACTGAAGATCTTCCTTAACGGCCGTGCGTATACCCAGCATAACCAAAGGAAGAGCTTCAGTCCAGTGTTCTGGTTGTGGATGTGCCATGAGAGAGGCTTTAAGCTGGCGGTGGAACCTCTCACAAATTCCGTTCGAGATAGGGTGGAAACTGGTCGTATGGATCTTCTCAGAACCAAGCAAGCGCATCAAATCTTTCCAGAGGAAGGATTCGAAAACGCGACCTTGATCCGTCGTGACCGAGAGAGGAATGCCAAACCGAGAGATCCAATGGAACAAGAAAGCTTTAGCTATAGATTCGGCAGTAGCAACAGAGAGAGGGATAGCTTCGGTCCAACGAGTGAACCTATCAATACAGGTGAGGATATATCGCTTGCCATGAGAAGGGGGAAGAGGTCCAACGATGTCGATGTGAACTCTTTCAAAACGTTGACCAGGAGGCAAGAAGGTGCCTAAGGGAGCTTTAGTGTGTCTTTGCACCTTAGAACGTTGACAAGCCATGCAGGCACGGACCCAATTCGCTACGTCGGCGTTAACTTTAGGCCACACAAAACGAGTTGTTACCAGTTTGCGTGAAGCCTCGACGCCAGGGTGTGAAAGCGAATGGAGATTGCAGAAGACTGCCTTTCGAAGAGAATTTGGAACGAAAGGGCGAGGATGGCCTGTTGAAATGTCGCACAAGAGCCTCTTCTCTATGCCGGGAAGATTGAGCCACTGCAGCTGTAGAGAAGAGTCCTGTTGAAGATCGATATTGTCTTGTTCCTGGCACGTAGCCATGGCTGCGTAATCAATGTCAGAAATTGGAGAAAGAGCGTTAATTTCAATCCGGGAAAGAGCTATTGGCGGTGAAATTATCCACTTCTGGAGATGTGACGTATGTCTGTTGTAACTGGGAAACAAATTGAAGATGGCGAGCGTCGCGGGTGGAATGCCTTCGTGGAGCGAAGCCATACGAAGGTGATTGCTTTTGGTCGGTCAGATATGGAACCCTGTCCTTCCAAAAAGTACCTAAAGGGCGAACAGCAAGATACATGGCAAGCAACTCCCGGCCGAAAGCACTATACCTTGTTTCAGCGGGTTGTAGCTTGCGCGAGAAGAAAGCAAGTGGGCACCATTCACCTTTTTGAAACTGTTGGAGCACCGCACCAACAGCGAAATCGAGGCATCCACCCGCACTCGCCGGTGCAGAATCGTGGGTGGGACAAGAAGAGTGGCAGAAGCGAGGGCTTCTTTGGAAGCCTCAAAAGCGGACTGTGCTGCCGGAGACCAGTCAACCTTTGTGGTGCTGCCTCGCTGTTTAGGACGAATGAGTGCTGTAAGCGGGCCTAAAAGAGCAGCCGCTGATTTCAAAAAACGATGGTAAAAATTAATCATCCCCAGATATTGACGAAGCTGCTTTTGGTTCTGAGGTAGAGGAAAGACGCGGATAGCTTCAACACGGTCTACAAGAGGGAAAATTCCCTCAGCAGAGACTGTGTGACCCAAAAAAGTAAGAGAAGATGCACCGAATACGCACTTGGTAGGATTGAGACGTATCCCAGCGTCGTTCAACCTACCAAAGACGGCACGTAAGTGATCTGCATGTTCTTCAGGAGAGGAGGAAGCGACGAGAAGATCATCTAAATAAGCCCAGGCAAACGGAAGACCACGAAGGATGGAATCAATGAACTTCTGGAATGATTGGGCAGCGTTTTTCAAACCGAATGGCATTCTCGTATACTCAAAGAGGCCAAACGGAGTGATCACAGCTGTCTTGGGAACGTCTTCCGGAGCCACAGGTATCTGGTGACAGTCCCGAATTAAGTCCAAAGAAGAGAAGATAGTGTTTCCGGCCAGGTGTGAAGTAAAAGATTGAATATGAGGAACCGGATACCTATCTGGAGTCGTGGCAGAATTCAAGGCCCTAAAATCACCACAGGGTCTCCAGTCTCCCGTAGTGCCTTTAGGGACCATGTGTAGCGGAGAAGACCAACAACTCTTGGAAGGGCGCACAATGCCAAGTTGTAACATGTGATCAAACTCGGCCTTGGCGGCCTTGAGCTTATCAGGGGGGAGGTGACGAGCTCTAGCGAAGGTGGGTGGGCCAGGTGGTCTCGATATAATGCTCGACAGAATGCTTTAAGTGGCGTATCTGCAGAGCAAGGATGCAATAAAGAAGGAAATTCCTCCTGCAGGAGGGTAAGAAAGGGAGAGACAACCAAAGAAGAAGAAGGAGCAATAGCAGAAATACCCTTTAGTGCAGAAGCAATAATAGCACCGGGAGTAGAAAGAGAAGTATCACCGTCAACCAGACGTCGATTACGAAGATCCACCATAAGATTAAAATGTGACAAAAAAGGATGGGCTGTGTTACTTCAGCGACGAGAAAAACCCATGTGAACCGACGGCGGAGAGAAAGATCCAACGTACACAAACGCTCTCCATACACCGGAATGGAAGAGCCATTTGCAGCGAAAAGTTGACGACCGGAAAGAGGAATAGCGGAGTCCTGAGAAGGGTTTCTGGGGACCAAAGAAAGAGAACGCCAGAATAGATAAAAAGGAAAGCTTAGTGGATCATAGATACGAAGGACATCCTGTGCAGTAGGAGGAGGAAAGAGAAAGTGACCAGAGATCTCCTTCGCTCCTACGACGGGCCTGCTGCTGAGTTTCCCTGGTGGAGTGGACAGGAAGGATCGCATTTCTTCGCATCCATACCGAAAGTATGGTGATAATAACAGTACCCATGAGGATACTGGCGCTGGCGTGAGGAAGAAGCAGAAGGTGAACGAGGACCGCGAGAAGGATGATGGTTGGAGGGAGTGCGATCACGGGAGCGAAAGGTGTTATTATTACTAGCCGAAGTGAGGGAGAGAAGAGCAGATTTTATCTCAGCCATGCCCGTTTCGAAAACCGACATCCGGGCATCGAGAGATGCAAAAGAAGGTTGTACTGCGAAAACATGAGGGTAGGAAGGTTGTGGGTGAGAATAAGGAGGTTGAGCTGGAAAGCGTGGCAGAAGGCGGTCGAGGAAGAAGTGGGGGAGGAAGAGCAGTGGAGGTGGTGGTAGAGTACTGGGAATGTGTTGAGCATGAGGCGCGAGCTGTTTGCGGAGGAGAAGAAAGTGTAGCGGGAGAGTGGAGGTGTGGGGGACACTGGCGAAAAACGTTGGGAGTAGTGCGCTTACCAGGGCGCACAATCCTGTCCGCTGGGAGCCGCAAGCTCAGAAAGAGTCAGCCAGATCCACGACTGCAGGACGCTGTGGTGTTGGGCAGGCATCTTCTGGAGGAAGAGTGTGCGAATGATTTACTTCGTGTAGATGGTGTACCACCCAACAAACCCAGCATTCTCGTCATCAACTCTGATGGTTTTTGATCGCCCAGGGCAACGCCTCTAAGCAGCGTCTCTACCCGTTCCTCCCTGGTCGGTAATGAGTGTCTGGAGAGCGGCGTACGGGGTGGTAGAGGTCCTAGTTTCTGCTAAACCGTCCCTAATTTTGGCCAGACAAGACTCTGGGAGAGCATTCACAACTCTCGAATATTTCTCCTTCTCGTCTTCGATGGATAGGAGCACTGACTCGGCGAGTTCAAACCAAAGTTCAAAGATCATCGTTAACAAAGAAAGGTTGAAGATGATGATTCGCGAGTCAGAGGGCATGATGAAAGGCGTAGAGGTAGGTAGAGCGAGGGAAAGAAAAGAAGAGGAAGAAGAAGAGCGAGCGGAGGCACTAATAACAGACCGAGGGTGGAAAAATCAAAGAAATTACAACCCTAAGAGCTTGCACCATGAACGAATAGTACAATAATAACAATAAAAACTTTTTGCTTATAAGCGTCTTTTTTTTTATTATTATTACTATCTTATATTTAGTGTTTTTTTGAGTGAGGGTACTAGATTTCAGCACACAGGTGAGGC
>JABUQX010125645.1:0-2500 GCA_015478945.1 Trachelipus rathkii
CATTACCGCCTATATATACCTTATAACCTTATAACATATATATATATATATATATATATATATATATATATATATATAAGTTATAACACACACACATACACCTACAGAGAGAGAGTTTTTTTTTTTTAGAGAGAGAGAGAGAGAGAGAGAGAGAGAGAGAGAGAGAGAGAGAAGAGAGAGAAAGAGAGAGAGAGAGAGAGAGAGAGAGAGAGAGAGAGAGAGAGAGAGAGAGAGAGAGAGAGAGAGAGAGAGAGAGAGAGAGAGAGAGAGAGAGAGAATTATGTCATTTAAGTCTGCTTTTGAAGCAAGAATTACAATTACTCGGGCCATTGTTGCCGACAATAAGCCTTTTCTCTATTCACCGATTATAATTATTATTCTTCCAAATTTTAAGTGCAAAAATAGACACGCCGTAGTGGGCTTACTTACCACAAGATTGAGTGTCATTATTACTTATGAAAATTTTGATAATTGGTACTTTATGCTTATTATTTCTATAAAATGTTAAATAAATAAATAAATTATAATTTCGAATATAGAAAATCGAAAAAAAATTACTTCAGCCTCAAATAAAATAATTATTTTTTCACCAAAAAGTAAAAATAAAATAAAAACTTTTGTTGCAAAGTAATAAATAAAATATAAACATTTGTTCGATGTTAATTTAATACCTCTTCTCGAATTAAATTTATAAGCGATTAAATATATTTTGTCACAACGTTAAAAATAATAGTTTTTAAAAATAAATGTTTCATTCTTGATTTTGACTTCCAGGTATTAGAAAATAAAGAATACTTTCAGGGAAGCCACACAGCAAAGAACCTTCCAAACATGAAATGTTAAGCATCAAACATGAAACATGTTTCATAAAAAACAGCGCAGTTTTAAACAAGAATTCGCACATTAACGAAATGCAATGCATGCGACGTCATAATGAAACAAATCCTGATGAAATATGTTTCATTGAAAAAGAATAGTTTTTCTCCAGTTTCTTGGTTGTGTGAGGTCCGACTATACAGAAACTAACCTTGGAAATGTTTACAGAGACATTCTATAAAATAATTCAAATTTGCCACGATTATTTAGATCATCTGTCAACAGGTAGGACCTATGTTCGAGAATTATTTTATTATATGGTTATTATATGGAAAAAGCTTCTTATTACTCACTATTGTATTCAATAG
The DNA here is from genome assembly GCA_015478945.1 of Trachelipus rathkii. Lineage (NCBI taxonomy): Eukaryota > Metazoa > Arthropoda > Malacostraca > Isopoda > Trachelipodidae > Trachelipus > Trachelipus rathkii. Next base: position 1,185 of record JABUQX010125645.1, read on the forward strand.
TTATCATATTTTTCATTGCCAATAATAAGTGTTGTTATAACGGTAACTATCGCATTACCGCCGGAGTCCACGGTAAATTGAAATAATTTAATTTGTTGTTCCTTCATAGTATATAGTATGAAAAAAGATTCCTGTTTCATATTTCATGTTTTACGTTTCATTTTTCATATATAATGTTTCAAATTTCCTCGGAGTGCAACTTTGTGTCTAACCTTCGGTTCCGTGTGAGGAAAGAGTAGAAAATATGCGGCTACTCTGATGAATAAACATTTAATGAGAAATCAAACAGATTCGGTTTGTGGAGCATATTAAACTAGAGAAACAACTCGAGTTCGTATGTCTCATTCGAATTATCGTGAAAGGACGGAAAAGGAGTACCTAGGGTGAAATACATATACGGTTGGTAAAGCCTGTAGTATACCAAAATAGACTATTGCAATTTTGCAAAGACTAATGGAGAATTGTGGTAACCTTATTTAAAAAAAAATGACATAGCAGTGTGTTAATATAGGTCAAGTACTCCCAAAAATATCGTCAAAATAAAAACAAATAACTTAATTTAATATCACACTTGATATACATCGACAACTCAATTATTCTAGTCTACACAAAAAATACAAATAGCTCATTCAAAATGTTACCGCCTTCCTCTGCCTATAACCACATTAACAACAAGCCTCAAGTCTGTTGAGTCACCCAGCCATCGTCTAATGCAGTACGACACAGCACGTAAAAAGCCACATTGTCCCTTCACTCCAACCACCACCACCCATTGTTTCTCTAGCTATTAACAAAAAATACCTTTCGAGGCTATCCCTTGGTTAAGCAGACCATAATGTACCATCCACAGGATTGAAGATCGCGTGCTGCCACGACGGAAAACGTCTAACCTGCCTAGAAAATGAGCGAAAAATAATGTTCCCTGAGATCAAAGCTCACGCAGACTTCTTGCTTTATGATCAGTGCCTGAACACTACATCTCCCGTTAAGATCCAGGTTCAGTATTGGTTTGACTTAGTGGTTTTACCACATATTTCAGAACGGTTTGCTGGTACACGGCTGCTAAGGCTTTAACTCTTTTTTTTCGCAAAAAAAAAAATTGGTGTGTGATCCCACAGTAATTCACTCCCCCACCAAAAAATCACAGAAGCCATGAGATGAACCTTTTGAACACGTGATGTGAATTCAGCTGCTTCCTTAGATGACTTAGCATACAGCCTAAGTATTCTTAAATGGTAAATATATTTTTGTATGTGAAGAGAATTTTTTGGTGGCGTTCATGCGCGTACTCAGTCAATAAGCGTTTAGACATTTCT
>JABUQX010125646.1:0-21936 GCA_015478945.1 Trachelipus rathkii
AAAGAAGAGACGCTATAATTAATAAGCTCTTTGTGTTAAGATTCATATATATTGTACGACATATGATTACGTATGTACTTAATTATTTTTAATAGCTGAATTTATTCCATTTTTAAGGGTAAAACCCGATTTTATTGGGTAAAAACCTCGTTTTAGGGGGTTTCAGGTCCGCCCATCTTCATATGGGAACCTTACCCATTACTCTGACTCCTTGTTTATTCGTCCTTCGTCCTTCTTCCTTCCTTCTTCCTACTTCCTTCCTACATCTTCTGTTTTGCGCTCCGTGCATTTCTTCTTCTTTAATTTGGGGGGGGGTCCCCAGACACCCTTTACGAACTTACAATGATCATATGCAAGTTCTACGACCTTATAAACATATATTTTGATACCAATATGGAACTAAACGAATATTTATTAACTCTGAATCCGACTCCAATTCCTTCCTTCTTCTACTCTAACTCCAACGATTTTCTCCAAATTTCATATTTCTACGGGCATTTCCTATTTTTAGAGCACACGGACAGGTAACCTCGTCTAGGACGAGGTACGGTCACCCCCGAAGTATGGGAGGTCGTCAAGTTTGAGGGAGATACCATGTCGCAAACCCTACCCGTTACTAGGTATGGTCTGGTGTGGTACGGTGCGGCGCAGCGCAGCGCGGGATCACTGCGGTGTCGGGCCAAGGTGGTATCAACGCTTTGAACAACGATTATACACTCATAATTAACAAATAATAAAAAAAATAAAAATAAATTAAAAAAATAAATAACCTATTCAATGATACCTTAAATATACCGATCCACCCCTTGTGTGTATAAGCAAGGGTTACTCACACATATGGACGCGTATGAACCAACGGTTCGTACGCTCTTATTTAGGCAGATATATATACGCAGAAAAAAGTTCGCGGAAGTTGTACGATAACTACAACGATATATCGAATGAATTTTAAATAATAGTGATGATTTCCTTTCAATTATATTTTTCAATGTAAAAAGTCAACCAGAGCCAAAGTATAGATAGACAAGACAATTTAACGTCCATTTGGGGTAAAAAAAAAACATCACTAAATCGATTGCAATCATCAACAATGATCTCCCGATGATTTAAATCCTTCCCCCTTTGAGAATGCCCCCTTTGGGGGGCTATGCCCCTCTTTTTTTGGGTAAGCTCCACGTTGAGTTTAGCTCCCGTGTACCGCACAAAACTTAAATACGGTCTCACTGACCTTAAAAACCCCAGCCTTGACACGTCAAGCTTGAAAAACCGGATGTTGCAAAATGTTACTTTGTAACATTTGCAACTTTCGGTTGCAACTTCCGGCAGCCATTCTGGCAGTCGATCGTGCCCCCTTACTACTGACGAAATATAGTTCATATTTGAAGCCTATAGCATATATTCTTCAAACTAAAGTAATAAATTTGGATGAGGTTCATTGCCACACAGAAAAACTTTTAAATATTTTAAAAACCGATAGAAGTGAAAATAATGCAGTCTTTTTTTAAAGGAATTTTTAAAAAATCTAAGAATTTTTGTGAAGATTTTTCATTACCACGTATAGTATTCAAAAGAATCCCAGCTTCAGGGACATCAAAAAGTTCTACTGAGGATAACTTCAGAGTTTTAATATTTATACCGCACCTTGATTCTCTCATTTCATCTCTGAGTATCGAACTTTTGAAACACAATATAATATCTACCTTTCTTTGCATTTTGCACCCAGTTAGAATAAGAATTTTAACCAAATCTAAATATTCAAAAAAAATTAAACTCTTATATTCTGAATACACACTGACAACCTAATTGATGAAGCAGAATCCTGGCTTAATTTAGGGATGGCACGGAAAAAATCCATTGATATAAATCAACTGATTTGTTCACTTGATTTTTTGCTCCAAAAAATCATGGTTTTTTGGATTTTTTGGATTTTTTACTTTTCTATATATATTTTTTATTCTATTTTATTTTATTTTATTTTTGTATATTTAAGTGATTTAACTTCAATAGAAATAAAAAATTAAAATAAAACTAATGTTTTAATATATGTTTTCAATTTTCAAAAAACTATTGGCATTGGTATAGATCGATAGGTACTCACTGCAGCTCGCTCAGCAGCGTAGGCCCTATTTTTATGAATGTTTTATAGCTGTTTAGCTTAACCTAAAAGATATCACAATTTATGTTAGTCATAACTACAATTTTTTTATTTATTCGACGCTAGTTAACTATATCCTTCCTGATTTTCTATTTTGATTTATATAGAATGAATATTATAGTCTCCACATATAAATCACTTAAGAAAATAATAGGATAGCTCGAACTTAGGAGAAAGTTATGTTCACAAATGTAATATATTTGCGGCGATAGAGCGCGTCGAGCGAGAGCCCCTAAAAAAAAAGTCATATAAATAATAAACCTCAAAACTCCAAAATTAAATTTTTTTCTCCCAAAAATTTAAAAGATATCCGAAACTTACCGAAAGCTATTCAGTGCGTAGATCAGATAGGGAAACAAATAGATGAGAAAATGAGTTACAGCACATTATTACAAAATCATTGTGCATTTTTCCTAGCAGTTGCACAAGCTATCAAAGTACTTCTCTCACTTCCACCAAGTACTTGTACAATTGAAAGGTCCTGTTAACGTACTCCATTACAACGTTAAACCGTGCTAGGGTCGAACCGTTTTGACAAACGAATACGATTAAATGGACTTAATGTTTACTAAGCATTCACGGGGGAAAAGTTTCAAGTCAAAAACATTAACTGGTAGAAGATGTTATAACTGATTTTGGGGAAGAAAAAAGAAATATTAAGCTCTTATTTTCGAGCTAAACAGGAAACGCTATTTCATAATATAATAATACTCCTTACTAGTTACACTCATTTTGAAATAAAACTTTCCGTAAATTATGAAATATTTATAAATATTGGGCTTATGTGTGGATTATCATTTTTTATTATTCAAAACTTTGAATACACTATACTATTATACATCTTTTCGACTTGTGTCATGTTCTTCTACTACTTCTCTTTCCCGATACATGTAACACACCTTACCCCCAGTCTTGAGGAAAAAAGGAAGATAATGATGAATGATGATGATGATGATGATATATATATATATATATACACTAACTTGGTAGCCCCTTGCTCCTCTCATACAAGAAATGAGCATCCCTGGAGATCTAATAAGAGGAGTGATAGGTTTGCGGGATGGGTTTTGTTTAGAGTTGAAGCTTGTTTTGTCTTGAAACGTACTTAAAAGATCATTAGCGATATCTATTCTCATGTATCCTGGTTGCTCCTGGTGAGTGATACAATGGTTCTGTGTCTCGGCGGATTTTTTTGATTGTCTCGAGATGGCTGACAAAACGAACAACGAGTATTTTGTGTATAAATTTTGTTTTAAAAACAGGATAATCAGCATTGAGAGATCCTATTGGAACTCTTTGAGAAATATGTTTATTTCGGGCTAATTTTCCTGAGCCGTTCACATGTTGTTTTTTTCTGGTGTTTTCAACAGATTCATGATGGCCGTGAAATGTAGTCGAAGATGCTCCCCAGTTCTTCGGCCGATCTTCCTTTTCACACCTATCGTTATTGTTATTGTTATGAAAACTTTTGTGAAAGTCGCGATTTAGTACGGCTCTCTGATCACATACATAACAATTTAAGGAAGATGTCTGAATGACTGGATATAAGTTTCTACCCGTTCAAGTCAATTTAAACTGAAATGTATTTGTAAAATGTGCTCCAGTGTCCGCTAAGATTCATTCAAAATGTTTTGAATGTACTCATGCAGAAATAACACCTGTGTATTGTTATTATTATTATTATTATATTATTATTATTATGATCTAGACCTACCGAGGGAGGTGTAACGAATCTTATAGTAGTGAACCCACAGATTTGTTAAAATTATGGGTTAATTACAGGCGACGACGAATCATATGTGGTTTTATGGCATAGACTCCAGATAACATAAAGTGAGAACAATCTATCTCAATAAAAAGGGTCTTCAAAATTCCCCCACTCAATCGAAAAAAGGGCGACAAAGTCAGTCGAATGTGTACAAAATGTTGATAGTTTTTTTCTGATTTTACTGGATTTTCTGTATGCATCTACGAATTTTTCCCCTAGATGGCAGGCAGTCCACAAGGAATAACTCAGTAAAAAGTTGTAATTTCAGAGTTTGGCACGAAAAAGAGCGGAAGAAAGGGCATGCCACTCTGCTGGCTAGACGAATGACGACAACTCACCGGCTCACTTGGTCATTTCTCGATTATTCTCAAAATTTTTAATAAATTCTAAATATCCTGTGCTTTCGCAGCCAACTTTTACATTCTCTACTAGATTATCATCCGTGACCGAAATTCTATTAATACGTTTTCCAAAATTGAAAATTTTCACCGCAGAAAGGGAAACGATTTGACTCTCAATTGGTGAATTATCTGATCTAAGGCAATCGCGCGAAACAATCTCGACACAGCTTATGATCCTTCACCCACCAGGTATGCAACTCGATATCTGAGGGATAGATTTATCTCGCTTATTCTTTTTCAGTATGTTTCAAGGACAAAACAAGCTCTTCCGTTCAACACCGACCGAGCAATACTCCTAGACCCTCTTATTGAGCAGTGGCACCACCTATCTTAGAACTTTCCAATAGAGTAGTAGTAGTAAGTAGTTGTATAATATTTATAATTATATATATATATTTACAATTATTATTATAAAATATATAGTTATATTAATATATATATATATATAATAATATATTATATATGAATTTAATATGATAATAATATATATAATAAATATATATATATATTATATAAACTAATAAAACTATATAATTATATACAATATATAAAATATAATATATATTAGTATATTATATATATAATATTATATATATAATATATATATATACTATATAGTATATATATAGAAATATATTTAGAATATATATTGGATCGAATAACCGCAACACCGCACATATTTTGACAACCGAGCAAACACGTGGTTGGTCACGTCTTCACAGACCGCCTATACTGGCGTTTAATCAAGACGAAGTTGATTCAATCTTTCATAAAATATTATAAATAAATCTGTCAATAACGTCTCGTCTTTTCTCTCTCTCTCGTCTCTCTTCTCTCTTCTCATCACGTTTCTCTCTCTCTCTCTCTATATATATATATATATAATCATATATATATAGTATATATATATATATATATATATACTATATATATTATATATACTATATTATTATATTATATATATAGCCAGCCATGAGTGGTGGTATCATGTAATATATATATTATATATATATTATATGACTATGTGTATATTATTAGTATATTAATATATTATATATAAGTATTATATTATATATATTATATATTAATACTATAGTATAATATACAATTAATAGTAATTATTAATATAATAATATTATAGTAATATAAGTATATAATATAATTATGAACCTGATTAGATATATACTAATATATATATATATATATATATATATATATATAATATATATAAATGTATATATATATAATATATTTATATATATATATATTATATATATATATAATATACTATATAATATATAGTAATATAATATATATTATATATATATATATATTATATAATACCAAAAATGATTATGCGTCGGTGTGTAACTTATATTATATTATTTATATATATATATATATTATATATATATATATATATTATATATATATAATATATATATATATAATATATATACCCTATATATTATTTATATATTAATAATATATATTAATTATATGTATACATATTTATTATAATAATATTAATATATATATTTAATATAATAAAATTATATATTAAATATATTAATAAATAATTATATAATATAGATAATATTATATATTATATATTCATATTATATTATATATTATTAAAAATATTATATATATATATATTACATTATTTATATTATAATACTATTATATATTATTTATCTACTAATATATATAATATAATATTATAATTATAATATCTATATGTTACATTATATATATAGTGGTATCATGTATATATATATACTATATATATATTATATGAAAAACAAGGATTCGGTTTTTATTTATACCTCTTAAATACTTCTAATGTAAGATAACTTACTAGTTCTGATTTTAGCACTAATTGAAAAATATTTTACCCTATTGGAGATATTTGAAAAGAGATTATTTTCTGCTTTCTTTCGTCCTCTATATCACAAGTAATTCTTTTATTGTGTCGTTAAAACTCTTCACCAGACCTCCGATTTCGAGGTTGAAGAGGGAATTAAATCAACTGTACAAGCAATAAATTCGGAGTTAACTTGAAGATTTGATAATTTGGAAAGAAATTTCTTGTATTCTATCGCACGTATATAGATTCTCGATATAAAGATAATTTTTTTACAAACTTTCTTAGTTTTGAAGGAAGTTCAGCAAGAAATAAGCAAAACAATGTAATGTTTATATATAATATCGGAAAAGATGATATCTATTAACAGATATTCTTATAGAATATAAATCTGCTAGAAATAGAAGCTAACTTAAACATATACGCGAAGGCCAAAATGATTCTTTTGAAACTTGAAACTCAGGCGAGCAGTAGTGATTAGTGATCACAGAAATAGAGTTTATTGAAAAGTATTTTGCATTAGATCATTCATATCAAAAGAATAAAGGATCGATGTCAAGACTTGCCAGTTAAATAGGAAATTGAGGAAAAAAAACATAACTTCCAAAGAGTTGAGGATGTTGGCTAAATAGATATTGTGTCATGGCCATGCTAGTAGTCCATACCAAGCTCGAGCAAGCATTTCAGCGTTGCTGGATTAATTTATGACGAGACAAAGGATGAGATTAAAAACTTGTTATTCCTTTAAGCATCGAAAGTCTTGGGCGCTCGGAGCTTCTAGCAGGTATCAACTTACATGAAGCGATGCGAATTAACTAAAGGAGGAAGGCGACCTTTTGTAGGTCGGAGTCTGTTCTAGGTTTCGTGAGCAAGAAAATGGAGGGTTCACGTGTAGGCTGCGTCTTGACGCGTAGTAGAGGTGAGATACCAGTGGTGTTTGTGCCAGTTAGTGCCGGAGTCACGTGCAGGGTGTCGTTCAGATGGTTAGTAAAGGGCTCCGTGAGCGCGCGGCTCGCGCACCCTGAGGCTCACTGGGTGAAGCGGTGATGTTCGTCTAAACAGAGGGCTAATTTGCACATTAGCATGGGAGTAACGCGCGTTTTCGAAACTGTGACAGGCAGTACTCCGAAGAGATATCTTAGAAATGTTGCGTGAGGTGTTGTATATTATAGAGCAGTATCTTTGAGTGATTATCGAATATGTAGACCATCGATCATCGCAGCAGCTCAGAGGCCAGATAGAGTGGAGATTTAGTTGAGTTGAAAGAGATGCTATAATGTAACAATGAACTTCACACTCAGAGTGGGCAGGAGGATCGCATAGACTATCAATAATAAATGTACTTTAGAGTGAGCGAGATATGTGGAACATAATCAGTAGAGAGGATGATATATAGATATAATAATATTATGTGACTATATTGCAATTTGCGCCTTATTTAGTTTAGTCTTCGGTCATAGTTAGTTGAGTATGAGTTGGACTATATATATATGATCCTCATGGATTACTGTCATCATGATGGTCAATTGTGATCTAAGTAGTATTGCATTGATGTTATTATTGGTATTTATATTATTGAAAAATTTCTAAGATTGATGTATTATTATTATGTTTACGCAAATTGACTCTCATTCATTCTATGAATTGGATATGCTTGTGTCTTAGTATCTTTGGAGATTTGTTGAGTTGAACTAGTCTTGTTTATTTTGTTTTATATGCATGTTATTTTCTACCGAAAATGGAGTTTTAGTGTTAGTAATTAATGTTAGTGTATTTGTTATTTATTTTATATGTTTCGATTATGTGATTCGATTATGGTAATATATCTTGATCTATTACTAAGTAACACGTTAGGTAAAGGTAGAAGTGAATGAACCAGTAGTCGGATTAGAAAAGGTCATTGAATCGAGCTATGAGATGTTTGTCTTGTTATATCTTTGAGTGAATTGCTAACTCTCAGTGCGCTAGAGATCAGCATGTGTAGAGAGCGCCAAGTCAGCGATGATAATTGATGGCGAACGCTCAGTAGCGAGAGCTATTACGGCCAACAGGCAAGAATACACCAGGACCGTGAACCGGGCGGGTGTTGAATAATATGACACGATGTAAGAAAAGAGGGGTTCTCAGTAGATGAGATCGTGACTCGAGCTAACGGTATTTGCTTTGAGAAGCTATAAATATTAGGTCTGCAGTATCCTTACTTGTTCGAGAGAGCGGAGAAAAATATCTCGAGGGCCTCGAACGAGCGGTTATCGTTATGCTAAAGAGTTCAGATGGCATCGACACGCTTACAGACATGAGAGTGGCTATAACAGTGGCGACTTATTGAGAACAAGGTGCCTGAATCGAATACTATCTTATAATAGTAATTTATATATATCGGTGAGTGGTGATATATCACGTTGTCGTAGTTAACTATGACATGGGTAGTAATCATGCACAGTTGAGGGTACTTTAATAAGTTGTAGTCGTTACTGATAAAATAGGAGTAAAGTGGGATGTAGGCGGTTAATATGAGCGCTATGGGTCGTAATAAGTAATGAATGAGTGTTGCGATGGTGCGCATTAGCTGGTGGCAGGGATACGAGACTTATTACGTATGCGGTCGGTAGCATTGAGTGCGTCCGTGTATCACGCGGCGTTATTAGTGTGTTGTCCGCGCGCGGGATCTGCAGTGATCAGGAATACTTAGTAAGCATATTGATGCATTCGTGAGCTTTAATATATAAATATATTATAAGGCAGACCATTCTTTTAGCATTACTACTCATATGGTTGCTAGTGAATATGAGCATGCATTTTAAAGAGATAATGGTAAGTAAAAAATTGAATATCAAAGAGAGAGGAGGAGAGAGAGAGTAGAGGAGCAGAGAGAGTAGAGAGAGAAGAGAGAGTAGAGAGAAGAAGAGAGAGAGAGAGAAGGAGAGAGAGAAGAGAGAGAGAGTAGAAGAGAGAGAGATAAAATGAGAAGGAGTTATTAAATATGATTAATGAACAATTGAAATATATAAAATGTTAATGTTTGTTTGCTACAGGAGCTGATGTGGATGGGTGTATTTTTACGAAAAAATGTGTAATAGACAAAATAATTGGGGGTAGGTCAGGCTCATAGCCTGCTCTAATGTGTCTACGTATACACTGTAATAATATATATATATATTACTATATATATATTATAAATAATATATTAATTTATAATATAATAATTAATATATATATTATATATATACTTTTAATAATATATATATAAGACTTAGTCCCTTTAAAAATTGTTAACCGATATATATATAATATAATATATATATATATATATATATCTATATTATATATATATATATATATTATATTATTAATATATATATTATATAGTTATATAATATATATATCTGTAGTATATACTCTAATATTATATATATAATAATTATATATATATTATATTAATATATAAGAACTATCCTTTAAAAGGATGTAAACCGATATATATATATACTACTATAATTATTATAAATAGTATATATACTTATATATATATATATATATAATATAATATTAAATCTAAGTATATATATATTATATACTAATATATAATTATATATATATTTAATATATATATATATATTATATTATATATATCTTTAAATATATATATACTATATATTATATTATTACTATATATAATATTAATATATGTATTATATATATATTATAATCACTATATAATATATATACTTCGACATATATATATATATATATATATATATATATAATCAAGAAGATTATATTTATAATATATAATATATATATATTTATGTATATTATATATTAAATAGCTATATATATATATATTACATATCCAAAATATATACGTATATATTATATATAATATATATATATATATAATCGAACGAAGATGTAATCGATTCTTTCCGTTGGGGACTTATTTCAGGCAATAGAAGCGTCAGAGTTGTCTCAAAAAACAGTCACTTTTTTTAAACTAAAAGGAATACCCAAGATTGGCATCGCAATAACTGCTACGATGAAGGGTCTCTCTCGGCCTATCGCGGGGGACGACCGGGGGGACGGCAGTCCCATCCGCCTCACTGTCCCCTTAAACAACTTTCCCCCTTAAACAAAAATTTAAAATATTTTCTGGAGCACGAAAAAAAAAAGCGGCTTTTGGCAACTCTTGCGCTGCTTCTATTGGAGTTTTAGCTAACACGTGCACTGCAGGGATCCAGCATATGTTCGGTGATTTTTGTATATCATAATTTTTTATGTAACATCCTTTTCAAAAGGAGTAGCGCCTATATATATAGCGTATATATAATATAGTGTATATATAATTTAATATCCATATATACCAATTATTATATATATATATATGATATATATATATATAATATATATATATTATATATATATTAATCATATATATATATATAGTATATACAGTGTAGAATCGCTATTGAGCAAAAATAAATATACATTATGAGAAATGATTTGCTGTTTCCATGGCCTAAAACTATTTTCTTTCTTGGAAAATGTTGAACAGGAGAGGAGAGAAGTAGCGCAACTGAGAGAAGAATTTGCAAAAAGGAAGATCGACATCAACGAAATTCTAAAAAGAGAATTACATGGAAAAAGAAACATCCACTGGGTTGCCTCCTGTGAACCAGTTTGTTTTAGACCATAACGAACGCTGTCATTATCACCTCTCGAACAACCCTGAAAGGTTTCTCTTTAATAATAAATACATAATAATAATAATGTACATAATAATAATAATAATAATAATAATAATAATAATAAATGAATAATAATAATAATAATAATAATAATAATAATAATAATTAAATAATAATAATAATAATAATAATAATAATAATAATATAATAATTATAATAATATAATAATAATAATAATAATAATCAATAATTAATAATAAATAATCAATAATAATGAACTAATAATAATATAATAATGCAATGAATAGAAACAGTAATAATAATAATATATAATTTAATGAATAATGATTAATAAATAATAATAATAATAATAATAATAATAATAATAATAATAATAATAATAATAATAATAATAATAATAATAATAATAATAATAATAAAAATAATAATAAATGTTCTATCTTTCAGTTACGAATGCAGTCAGTCTTTCGAAACCAGCGATAAGGAAATGATTGCTAAAATAATGTGCATGTCGATTGCCTTACGAATCAATTGCAATTATGAATCTTTAACGATCTCCACAAACAGTACGACGCTTCAGTTTTGCGGGTAAATATTTCACATTCCAAATGTTCTCTGAATTTTTGGTTAATATGAATAATTATCAAAAACTAACACTAAAAAATTGTATTTATAAATTGCATATCTACAAATAGAAATTATCTTCATATAATTTAACTTATAAATACTATACGAAAGGTTTCTTGAAAGAGTCAATTACTATTCCATACCTTCTGTCACACTCTCCAAGGGGGTTAGATGTAAATCTCATAAGAATACTAAATATCATATAAAGCCTTATAGTACTTATATATATTATATATATATATATATATATATATACTTTATATATATATATATATATATATATATATATATACTCTATAATATAATATTATACTAAAACTAGTATTAATTTAATATATATATATTATATATTTATGTATATAGTAGATATACGTATATATAATACTAGTTATTATATTATATAATATTATATATATTATATATATATATATATATATATAATATATATATATATATTATTATATATATATAGTATATTATCATATAGTATATATATAATATAGTATTATATATCATATAATATACTATATATATAGTATATATATATATTATTATATATATATATATATCTTTAAAGTATTATTATACTTTATATATATGAAATATACTTATATATATATATATATATATATATAGTAATATATATATAGATATAATATATTATATAACGTATATTTTAATAAAATAAATATACATCAGAAAATATTTAGATATAGCAATAATGATATATTATTTGTTATATAGTATCTATATATATATATATAATAATATATAGTATATATATATATATATATATATATCTTATATTATTGATTATATTATATAGTATATATTATATATACTATATATATATCTATATATATAGTATATATTAGTATATATATAATATATATATATATATACTATTAATATATATAATATAGTTTCATATTATTTTATTAGCAATGGTAGGTGCTATAGTTATATACTATAAACAAAAAAATTAAATATATATAAAACATATATATATATATAATATATATATATAATACATCATGTATAAGAACGACAGAGTCGCAAGCTAAAGGCCCGGGAAACTAGGCTGTATGCCTAAGGTAGCTATTACCCTAGAGAGGTTCCCCCCCTAGAATAGGGCTATGCTCGTGAGGTGTGAAATTGATTAATATATATATACTATTATATACTATATATATATATATATAGTATATATATTAATATAGTATATATATATATATTATATAATATATAATTTTTTGATATATATAAACTGGTTGCCGAGATGCTTCTTTAATGGGGAGGTGATGCCGCGTCTGTGTGTAACGAGCCCGGCAGTATTAGTTCACAAGCAAACGCTTCTATGAGATTTTAATAAAGTTCCTGAGTTTTTCAAACAGTGATTATGCGACAGCAGGGGACTATGAAAAAATGGTGCCGAGATGCCTTCTTTATTGGGGAAGTGCGGGATGTCCTACGTGGTTCAGAGGGCCTCCTGTAGCTTTGTGCTAACGGAGACGCTGTTGGGGCGATGTGTTCGAGTACATATATATATATAATATATATATAGTATACATATATATAGTATATATATATAGTATATATTATATATAATTTATAATATAGTATTAATATATATTATTAATATTACAAAAGTACACTAATGAGCCTCTTTATCTTATAGTAAATTTTTAATTTTAATTTATTATAAATGAAAGAGTAAAATGTATAAGAAGTAATGTACTAAATTATAGGGGACAATAGGGTATTTTGAAGTTATATATTCGAAAATATAGTAAACTATTTTAAGGTCTTACTTCACGCTGCGGAAGTAATTTTTTATCGACTTTAGTGTTAACATGAAAGTTCTTTGATTAGGATGTCGTTTCCTTTGTCTCGAAAACTGCATTTTTTTTAATTGAAAATGATATATTATTAGCGTATTTACAAATAAAAGGGTTAATAATAAATTTAATAAAAAAGTGTCAAAAAAGTGTAAGAAAAAGTGTTCAATTATAAGTTGTTAAATAGTTATTATAATTTGTTAATTATAAAGTGTTACGAAACTTCCAAGTTTTTGATGCCATTGAAACAACACGACAAGTAAAGGTAATTTTTTTTGTCTATTTATTGACATATTTTACGGCTAGCGTTTATCCAAATCTTCTTTGAGACAGAGTTAATCTACAACATGGAACAATAAATAGATTTTCTCGTTTAGCCATTTGTTATTTTAGGTGAGATGTATTAATTTATGTTGGTTATTATATTATATATATATATATATTATATATATAACTTATATATATATGGTGATACTGTGTCAAAAAAAGCTGTTAAGGACATATGAATGTATAATTCTTATTTGTAAGGGTCATAGAAAATCCATGCAGTAGCTGGTTTCGAAGCCGAACGGGCACACAGAGAGGGGACATTTTTCATACGCTCGTTAGGGGAGGGGTTCCGGAGACCCTGCCCGGAGGGGGAGAATAGTCGCTACCCTGTCGTTCCCGGAAGGCAGAGAGACCCCGACTCCCATCTTTGTGTTTACCCTTGGGGTATCTTTAGTTTAATAAAAGTTAACTAAGGAATCTCCAAGGCGAGTAATTGCTTTTGCCAAATAATATATAGTATATATATATATATTATATATTATATACTATATATACCGTATACTATAATCATATAGTATTATATAGTATTATAATAATATATATTAATATATAGCATATATATAACGTAACCTAAATTAACAATCGCTATACTAGAAAAGTCTATTTATGGTCGCATAGAGATACCGTGCTGTACTATTTTATTTGGGGGTAAAACGAGTACCGAGTTAAAAAGGTCTATATTATATAGACCTTTATTCCATCTATATTATTTATATTATATATTATATAATATATATATATATATATATATATATATTTACATAATTAACCATAGATTTAGTAATATATATATGCTTATATATATACTAATAGATATACTATTAAAAAAAATATATACTATAGTATATATAATAGATTATAGTATAAATATATTATATATATATATATATAGATATATAATATATATAGTATAGTATAATATATATATATATATATAATATATATATAACACTTAGGAATGCTGGTTGCCTCTCAGTTATGAGTTCGAATCTTCGTTCGGTTACGTGAACGGACGCACAAAAACGTCATCAGGAGGGGATTTTCTGTAATATTTACGTAATTGAAGTTTACAGCAGTAGTGTATTACCTAATGCTCAATACTCACCTCCATTACAGAACACAAGCACGACAGCACTATAGCAACAGAACAATCGAGTTCACACAACAAATATCCAAGTTTTCGTCATGCTTCTTGTGCATTGGAAAGGCAGCGCATTAGGATGCGAACCCACTCCCGTGGTGGTGGGCACTCCGACTGCGTTGCGTTGAAGCAGGGCTTGCTACAGGGCCTCAATTACTCCTTGCCACATTCCCACTTTGGGTCAGAAACCATACAAAATACTTTCCCTGACCAAAGTTTCCGATCTCTGGGGTTGAGGTTAAATCTTCCGATCTCGAGATTGCGAGGTAAATGTAGTGATGAAGACATGATATATATATATATAATATATATATTATATATAATATATATAACTACTATATATACTACTATATGTATATATTATATCTCATATAATATATATATATATATACTATATATATATTTATATATATATATATATTATATACTATATAATATAATACTATATAGTATATATATATAATATATACTATATTATATATATATTAATAATTAAATATATATATATATATATATATATATATAATATATATACTATAGTATAAACTATATTTATATGGAAAAGAGGGCCTGTGACGTGCAGTGGCTATGAGTGATATTGGTGTGGCCAGGCCAATACGGAGGCGTGCAAGTATCACCTTGTACAGGCGCTTTCGTCTGTGAGAGGAAAAACACTCATAAATGTTCTACTTTATGTTTCTAAGGTGCGCCCTCTCTGCTTGATCACTTCGCACACAGCTCTTGCCAATAAAACCAGGAGCCCCTGTCGGATGAGCAGCCGGATACTAATCAGTTGAAAATGGAGTCGGACCGCTCGTCGAATGGCGTCGCGGGAGGTATCCTAGATGACAACTCGAAAAGAAGAAGCGGACATTTTGGCCTCTCTATCAGCGATTTCGTTGCCAGCTATCCCTTCGGGGGTGGAGCAGCCAAAGAAATTGTTGTACAGTAGATACCATTGTGTTTTTAGAATATGGTGCCTTAAGCGCCTGGAGGGAGGCTGAGCGAATCTGAATAAATGACATTAACATAAGAGTGGTCTTGGTTAAACAATAAAATTCGAGAAAGGGCAATCATTATAGCCATTAATTCAGCATCAAATATTTATGCATGATGCTGAGGTATGGGACGAGGTTGCGGGTCAGGAAAGACCAATGGTGCACCCTTGTTTTAGAGTTGTTAGAGCAGGTCTAGGTAAATACTGGAGTAAATCAACTGTGAACTGCGGAATGAGACAAGAATGATATCTTTAACAAGGCAGATTGGAGAGATCGGAAGGCTCCAGTGGAGGTACGGATGGCCTCGGTTCTGGATTGGGATCCCAAAAAGACTTAGTAGAGTTAGGAAGGTCTGACCATACAATACGCAGCCGTAATCCAGTTTCGATCGGATTAGAGCGATGTAAAGACGTTAAAAGGACTTGCGATCAGCACCCCAAGATTTTGATTTTGAATTTTCTTTTGAGTATACAAAAAAATTATCTAAAGTAAAAGAGAATGTTATCTTGCCGACTGACAAGCTTTAAATATCTGAAATAAATGTGAATGTAAAAAAATAATTAAAGTCAATTTTTCACTTTTCCACAATCCAAAAAAAATGGGTTTTGGAAATTGGACTAACGCTGAGCATAAGAAATAGAAAAAAATCCGAAAAAAACCATCAATGATACATTTGTAGGTAATTGACCCTTCTATGCATATTTCAAGTCAAAAGTCTTTTCGAAAAAAAATCTTGGAGTAGATTCGAAAAATGTCAAAAACATGGTTGATTTTTTTTAAAAGTTTAAAATTCTGTAAAGATGCACTATGAATCACAGAAAAGACCACCCGAAAAACTCGTGGTTTCTCAGAGGGCAAAAAAACGCTACAGTTTTGGGTGTTTTTAGTAGGATCAAATCAGCGAATAAATTCGGAAATTCTTATGTTCGATTTTTAGAAAGGGGGTGAAAATTGGGCTCAGCCCGAGCCAAAAATTGGATCTTGCCCTAGTGATCATCTTGAATGTATCCTAGAAATTTAATTTTTGAAGTTACTGGAATAGGCGAACCATATAAGGATAGGCTCGCGCGAGGAAGGTGGCAGGTTCTTCAATTCCCTTTTTTTTAAAAAAGTACTGATGAGGTATTTTTGTAGGTGAGAAAGGAAAGCCATGGTATTAACCCATTGTGAAATATTCTCAACGTAGCTTAGTTGAAGTTGAAGTTCCAAGGAATGGCAGCCTAGTGACGGCAATAAATAGCGTAAGATCATCAACGTAGAGAGAAAAATTGACCGTCGCTGGAATAGAAGCAATGATGTCATTAAATACGAGAGGAAAGAGTAATACACTTAGGATACTGCCCTGTGGACAGTGACGTGATAGAACAGAAGATCACTCGAAACCTGGATGATCTTATTTGGCCAGAAGCATTTAATAGAAGAAGAGGGAGCTTGTCTCGAAACGCGATGCGAGTTCGGAGTTCGCAAGGCGAACTCCCAGCTCTCCCTACGGTTTTGTTGTTCATAACATTCTGTTTATCAAAGTGTTCAATTATAATAGTTCAGCCAAACGTAATAGCCTTTCCATTTCTATCCTTAAATTTGAGGAAGTGTCTCTTTCCGAATATGTCCAGTGAGTTTCTCATGTTTTTTTAACCGAAGGCATTCTCATCGTCGTAACGATTTTTTTTCTGTACGGATCACGTTCAGAATCTTTTTCGGATATTGTGGGCTCTGTTGGTGTGGAGAAAGCTCTTTTTTTTTTTGTGTCGACATTCTTCCTAAGGTATCACAGTAATACTACGAATGCGAGGCCGAAAACCAATTTTCTGGTCTCTCGATACTAATGCAATCAGGTGTAGGGATGTTCGTTCCAGATTAAATCTAAGTATCTTGTATTTCCACTAATTGTATCCAGTCTTTCTTGCTGCGCTGCCTTTCGCTCCTGATCGCCTTCCGAACTATTAAGTTTTTTTGGTTGTCTCCCCTAGGTTTTTTTTGGCCCCATTGCGGGATTCTAATTCAAATCGGTGCCCACGATTTATGTCGCACAGTAGACTTGTGGAAAGCTTATGATGAGTTGATAAGTGGGCCGCGAGTGCGTCCCAAGTACCCTTTCTGTGTAAGATGGGCACGGCAGGCCCCGCGCCCCACTCGCCGCGACGCGAGTCGAGGCTTCTGGTGGCGTGCTAACTCTCAACGCGGGTACGTTACGAGGCTTGGACCCAGCGCCCGTGGTCGATTATTAGGCCGTGGTACTAGGAGCCTTCGGAGTGCCATTATATTTAATATATTTCGAAATCACCATGTCTGCGTGACTCAACGGGTCAGCTCGGTACCTGTTTTCCTGTCTTCTTGTACTGCAGGTACGTTCCCTCATTTAGCTACTTTGTTGAATTTCTTCTGCCATGTCACATCTAGCTGTCTTGAATAAGATGACGGTTTGTATATATATTGATTTTTCTCAGCAAAATTTATAGTTTTTTCTTCCATTGTACAGTGGCATTGATTTAAAATTAATTTTTAATTTATTGTTTAGGCTTCAAGGAATATTCGGAAAGTAGTCTCTACGTTTATGTTTATCGTACGTATAACGCAGATTTACACTATTATACATTCCTAACTCCTATATAAAAAAATCCTGCAATGATTAGCTTCTGGAGCAAGAGATTCGGTATTCGCCTGCGTATGGTAGGGGTCCCCGCGTCTTTATATATAGATATTAGGACTTTCACGTGGAATGTAAGACTTCTTGGGAGCGGCATAAACGATGCTATTACTTCTGAGTAAACTTCCACATCTAAAGAAGCCGATGAGACCAACCATATCTATGACGTCGTTTACGTCAAGTATTTACTATTTTGCGGTTAAATTCATAATTTTTCGCGTTCGCTTGTGTAGGATTAAATATTCGATGAGATTACCTCGGCTAACCACATGTTGCTTGTACTGATCAGATAAAGCTCATTATTTTTGAAATTTTGCATGATTGTAAAATTTTTATTTAGCTTTGTCAAATGTAGAGTTTTTTCTTATCTCTTCCGTTAGCTTATGTATCACACTCTTTCTTTTTTCTCGGGATGGGGGGTCGCTCGGGAAGTCCGGCGCGACCGTCGCCCCTCCCCGGGTCAGCGAGACCAGTTGAAGTAAGAGAGGTGGTTTGTGGGGCCCGGCCGTGGAGCTCGAGTGAGGGCGGTTTCGTTCCGACTAACACTCCGTTTTGCGCTACCTCTTTTTTCGCGAAAGATTAATGCGGTTGACGTGTCTACACGTTTGCCGTTTTTTCTGTGTATTTTTTTTACTCTTGGGTTTGTTTCTTGGTTTTACGTTGGCAATATTTATATTACCTGGTTGACTAAGGGTTATACATCGGTTCTAGAAGCTAAAAGGGACTTCTCATTCTTGATGAGCATTCGTCATAGAGCTGCTTCTATTGGAATATCCAGGGGAGAGAGTGAATGAGTCTTTGTATAGCTCTGGATGGAAGTCCTCTCAACGTCGCCACGGGAGTCTCGAGTTTTTCAGTCTGTCTCTAGCATTGTAAGTTTGGTTTCTATTACATTCGGGGGGGTGCTGATCGGATGTTCTGGATGCGATTTTTGTTCGTGCTTCCCGCTACCTTTTGCAGGTCTCATACTGGTCAATGTGCACGTTGGTTATGTGTATCAAATATTCTATCAATAAGCTTATAGATCCTGTAGCGTAATATGGCGATCCCACTAGAGGATTATGGTGAGCTAAAGTAAAAGGAAGATTATTTTCTATTACTTCTGAGGAGAGTGTGTTGATGTGATCTAGAATGTTCATCTGTCTACTGCATCACTAGTAGGTCGGGGCAATTTCCTATGAAGATATATAGTTTCAGTGGTCATATCAGGACCATATCTAACTACAGTCATCTTAGTGACTTTATGTATGAGTGACAAGAGTTGCCCCATATTTTCAGGAGTGACGTTGAGGAAATGGATATTTCGCGTCGCCATGTTGTGTGGATCATGCTTGAATTTTTAGACAGGAGTGGGGATATAACTGAAAACAGGTCGGTTGCTAATCTCAGTTTCATTACAAGCCGTTTCACTATGACTTATCTGATTCGAAGAGGCAGCTAGAATTAACGTGGGATCTAGACACTTTATGAATAAGAATTCCCTGTTCGTCCCTCCTCTAGATCACTCTGATACTTTTTGGTGCAACCTCCCTTTATATATATTAGACAGTAAACGAGGCGATTTGTATTATGTACTGTAACAGTTTTGGAAGATAAGTCCGCGATTGTCATTTTAGTCTAAAGTTACATCCTCTAGTCTGTCATACTACACTATTTGCCACTTTGGTTGTACTATCATTATCTGGAGACTTCCATGCTTTGAGTGGTACGAGTTCTTTGAAAACAATTAGGAGTATTAGGGGACTCACGACTCAATTTTACCGCCTTTAATTCTCGCGAAAGGTGGCCTCTCTATCCTCGTCTATCAGCTTATATGCTTACTTTCAATAATTGAAATTATTAGTTTGAGGATTCAAGTCTATCTTTTCTAATCGACACATTGAAACTAATGATTGAGAAAACTAAGGATATTTATATATTTTGAGGTTGAATTGCAGAGTGAGTAAGGAAATGAGCTGAGGACTGTTAGTTACTGGTCTAGATACGAGAGTAGGACGCAATATTATTATTCTGGTGTGTAATAGGAATAGTCGCTGATCATAAGCATAACGTTCTGGTTTGAACGATCGATTGTGGTTGCTTTGTGTAGCGGGCAGTTTTTCATCTTGTGGTTGGGATCTGGGGCAGTGGAGTGTGGTGGATGTCCTGGTCTTTTGTCGCGCCTGTATGCTGATCATATCCTTTTTTTCGGTACTTCGAGGCGAGGAAGGGTTTCACATCTGCGAGAAGTCTTCGCTATGTTTTTCGTGTGAACTCTTATATAATGCTCCTTAGTGTGATTATTGTATATGAATTGCGTTATTTTTGGCCTGCTTGTTTGTTCGCGTTAATTGGGAGAAGAGCAATTGGATATTTCTCTTAGTTTTTTTTTGGTATTGTTCTGCTAGTCATTCGTCAGGGTCTTAGGAATGGAGAGCGTTATCAGTATTCTACCGCATATGGGCGGCGTAGTAAAGCTACCCGACGGTCTCCGGTGGCAGCGGGAAAAGGCTCTACATGTCTCAGATATAGGGGAGTGTGGGGTTGGTCTTGCCGATTTGGTTGATAGGGATCTACGGAGACCAAGGGGTTCTCCTGTTCTATCCTAGCAGGGTCTGGCCCGTCCTGTGTTCCGTCGTCGCAAAAGTGTAGCACCTCTTTACTGAGAGGTGCATTGTTGTGGACCTGACCTTAATTATCATTAATACATTTAGAAATTTCGTTGGGACTTTGACGTCAAAAGTCTGATAGTGGACCGCCTACGTTTGTGATCAACGTAGGCTCCTAATAGTGTTGGGTTTATTTTTTAGGGTAAGATTCTGTGTATAATTGTTGACCGAACTGAGTCGATCGTGAAAATTCCTTTCGCGCGTTTTCTTTCATTGCTACCTGTTCTTGTTCCGAACGTAGAATCCTTTGTAACGAGTGAAGCTGTTCTTGTGGAGGACTGATTCTTTGCGGTTGATTGTTTTTTTGGCCGTTCGAACGGTCTTTGGCACTCCCACCTGCTTTGTCGTCGAAGCTTTTCACGCAGAGCGACCGAGTGCTATCGGTAGATAGAGAGCTGGATGCGCCGTCTTACATCAAAGCTCCAATTCTATCTGAGGTGGATAGTCATACTCAATTTCATTTCCTCGCTTAGAAGGCGTAGATTCCTTTACGTGTGAAGTGTTTGATGAGTGAGTCTATATTTTTCGTCGTATAAAAGGTTTTGCTGGATGTGGATTTTTAACAATATACTTAAGGAATATATTCCAGCAATGCTTTTTGTCAAGAGGATCTTGGTTGAGTGGGTGTCCGTTGTTTCAGACACGTTTATGTTGTATAGTTGCATTGGGTACATACTCAAATTGTGTTTAATTGCTGGTCTGGTCTTGCTTCGGGAAGATTAGGGGTACTTTATGGCGGACCCCTTCCTATATTCTTCCCTGTATCTGCCGCCATTCTCTTTTTTATAATCTGAGGTCTGTTGTATTCTC